>JXCR01131187.1:34867-59316 GCA_002079205.1 Phalaenopsis hybrid cultivar | reverse complement strand
TATATATATATATATATATATATATTCCAAAAAAGAGCAACTCATGGCTCCTTACATGTTACCAAAGCAAAGAGGGGTACATAGTGAGTACAAAGGGGTGGGGGATGAAAATTCTCCTTCAAAATGAAAGAAAATACATAAGGGGTCATATATATATATATGGAACATTAATCATATATATAAATATCTTCTGTAAGAGCATATATATCTGAAACACCAAAATAAAAAGACAACAAATTATAACAATCTGCAGAAAGGGAGATTAGAAAGATCACCCTTGAGAAGTAACTATAGTGGTGGAGGATCCTCCTTGGATAATTTGGGTTTGTTTGCCTTAGCACCAGCCTGAGCAAGCCATTGAGCAGGTCTATTACCTTCTCTATGTATAAAAATTAATTTCAGATTAATGCCCTGGAAGTTATAGGAAATTCTATTGTTCCATTCCAGAATGTGCCAGGGCAGGTTATGGTATTAAGGAGAATTCTAATCATGTCCTTGGAATCAGTCTCCACTATAAGGTTGTGAAATTCAGCCTTGGATGCAATATAGATGGCCCAAAAGATAGCCAAAGCCTCAACTTCTAGAGCATCAGCAACAAAAACAGGAGACAGGAAATGTAAGAGACAAGTACCATTTGAATTTCTCAAAACACCTCCAATGCTAGCAGTAGACCTATAGAAACTGCCATCAGTATTGGCTTTCGGCCTACCAACAGGAGGTTTGAGCCCGAAAACTAGGGGGTGCTCCAAAATAGGTTGATTTGCCCAAGAGTTGGTCTTAAAAAGATCAGGAAAGGCTTCCCAATGAGTAATTTTTTTTCAGAAATGCTAAACAGTTAGCAACCACCTTAGAGAGATGTGGTAAGTGTTCATCAAATTTGGCCTTATTTCTAGCCATCCAAGTGAACCAAGCCACCACACATGGTATCACCAAAAGTTTTAATTGAAGCCATTCATTCTAGAAAGATATAAATTTCTACCAGGTGAGATTGATGGTTTGCACTTTCAAATTTTTTAGGACCATTAACCAAGTCTGTTGGACAAATTGACATTGTAAAAAAAGGTGATTTGTTGTTTCCTCTTGCCTTTTACATAAAAGACAACAAGAAGGGCCTCTCAAGCACTTTAGTTTCAGAATGTCATCAGTTGGGAGGCATTTAGAGAAGATTCTCCAATAGCAGAAAGACATAGAGGGTCAGAGGAAATTATTCCAAATATGTTTCCCCCAGAGAAAGTTCTCACCTTGATGATGTTGGGAATAAATGTAAGAAGTAGTAAATTTGGAAACCCCTTACTTGGAAATAAGTTTATCCTTCTTAGAAGTATCCACAAGAATGCTGTTAATCTTGTGAATGGTAAAGTTATCAAGTATATTGTTTAAAGCATTAAGGTTCCACTAATTATCATTCCAAAAATCTGACACTTTGGTAGAAGTTGGATAGGGAACAGTAATCTTGTCAGCAAGCTTCCCATCCCCCATCCAGTTGTTAAGCCAAAAATTAAGGTTCCCCTCTCCAAGATCCCATATAAAGTAGTCTTCAGCTTTGTCTTTATATTTGATCATATGAGACCAGATTCTGGAGTCTCCCAATTTAGATGTAGCAAGAGTGGGATGTGAACCTCTACAATACTTGCCTTTAAGAAAGATAGCCCAAAGGGACTCTTGAGCTCTAAAATGAATCCACAACTTGCAAAAATTAATCAAATGTAGATGCTTGAAACTTTTAATACCCAGACCCCCATTATGAGTTGGTTTACAAAGGGAGTTCCAATTGGTCCAATGTTTTTGTGTTCTTTGTCCTGACCAAAGAAATCTGTTGAAAGTTGTTTCAAGAAGGTGCTGAGTGCTCTTCTTCATAGTTGCCATTTTGAGAATGTATGAGGGGAAGGCAAACATGACATGTTTTAGGAGGGTAATCCTTCCTCCATTTGATAAAAAGGAATTGGTCCAGTTAGTGAGCTTAGCTTGGATCTTAGTAACCACTTCATCAATTTGGATTTTTCTTGTCCTTCCTTTCAGTAAATGATCTCCCAAAAATTTCAGATGAGAATGTGGGGTTTGAAATACAGTAAAATCAGAAACCCATTGTTTGAAAGATTGTTTAACACCTTTGCTGTAGTAAATACATCATTTTTGCTTATTCAGCTGCAGTCCATAGCATAACAGAAAATCATTGAGAAGGGTTTGGATTTGTCTGGCAGCAGGTTTAGTGGCCTTGGAAAAAAGAATAATATCATCTGCATATGAAAGATGGTTGATTGCAATATTTGATCTGTGCTTGAAAAGATTGTGAGAAGATATGTTTGGAATTTGGTTAAGAATAAGAGATAGGTAGTCAAAGACAAGAATAAAAATAGTAGGGGAGAGAGGATCACCTTGTTTGATTCCCTTAGAAGCAGTAAAGAAACCATGGGTCTTTCCAATGCTGAGAATAGAGTGGGCATTATTTTTCAGCCATCTTCTAATTAAGATTATGAAATCCATATTAAAACCTCTAACATGAAGAACCTCCTCAATGAAATCCCAGTTTAGTGATATTGTACCATTTGGTCTAACATACCAACAGAAGAAGAAATTTTATCTAAAGCTAAGACTTATCTTTGGGATGACCCATTTTTATATAAACAAGGAAATGATCTAATTATTTGAAGATGTGTGCCTTTAGAAGAAATTTATGAAATTATCCAAAAATGTCATGATTCTGATTTTGGTGGACATTCTGGTGTTAATAAAACAACAAACAAAATTTTGCAATTTGGATTTTATTGGCCTACAATCTTTAGAAATATTAATTCTTATATCAAAACTTGTGATCGATGTCAATGTGTAGGCAATAATTCTAGAAGAAATGAGATGCCCCACAATTATATGTTGAAATTTGAGATATTTGAAGTTTGGGGATTATATTTCATGAGACCATTTATACCATCTTTCAAAAATTTTAATATGTTGTTAGCAGTAGACTATGTATCCAAATGGATAGAAGTTGTTGCTTTACCCCAATGTAATGCTCAAAGTGTTGCAAAGTTTTCTAGAATGAACATATTTTGTAGATTTGGGATGCTGGGAGTGATCATAACTAACGGGGGAAGTCATTTAAGAAATGCAATAATAGAGAAATTAATAAAGAAATATCATATTAACCATCGGAGAAATTAGTAAAGAAATATTATATCAATTATCGAATTATTGCTGCTTATCATCCTCAGACAAGTGGTTTGGTTGAATTATTCAATCATAAAATTAAAAGAATTTTGAAAAAAATTTGTGAATCCAACAAAAATTGACTGGTCAGTCAAACTTGATTATATTTTGTGGGCTTATATGACTGCATAAATAACTCCTACAAGAATGTCCCCAAATAGGCTAATACTTAAGAAAACTTATTATTTACCACTTGAACTTGAGCATAAAGCATATTGGGCTATTAAGAAATTCAATTGTAATTTAAAAGATGCTCGTGAGAAAAGACTATTACAACTAAATGTGCATGAAAAGATAAGGAATGAATCTTATGAGAGTGTTAAGATATATAGAAAAAAGATGAAGATGTGGTATGATCGGATGATTTTTATTAAAAATTTTGAGCTAGGGCAACAAGTTTTTCTATATAATGCAAGATTAAAATTATTTTCAGGAAAACTTAAGTTCAGTTAGATGGGCCCGTTTGTTATGATAAAAGTTTAACTCTATGGAGTTGTGGATATCAAAGATCCTAAAACTGAGAAAATATTCAAAGTGAATGGTCACAGACTGAAACCCTTTTGTTTAAGGGATCAATTTAAATTAAATGTTCTTATGTTGTTGGGTCAAACAGAATAAGCATGGATTACGTCGGGGTGACGACGTAAAACCAAGCTCTTTGTGGTAGTCAACCCATAGTTATCAGTGTGCATTTGTTTTAAAAGATATGTTGTTGTGTTTGATTAAAAAAAATGTGGTAGTATTTTTGAATATATAATGATATAGTGAGGATTCTAAGACCCTGATTGATGACTTAGACGAGTTAGAGTACATATTTGGACAATAAGTAGACATGTGCTAAAGTAAGCATCGGCGCTTAAACGCCAAAACGCGGAGCTTAAGTGCGGTAGTTAAAAAAAAGAAAGATGCAAAATTAATATTCTAGAAGGATTAAAAGTGTTTTAGTGGCTTTAAACGTGATTTAGTGGTTTGTAAACGTAAGTAGTGAGTCTAGGCTTCATCCAAGGCCAATAAATAGCATGGGAATGAAGAGAATTTTCACCCCACTTCAAATTTTCATCCTAAAGTCTAGGTGAAGAGAAAAAGAGTGAGAGAACTTACAAAAATGTCTTCTTGAGAGATTGAAATGAAGAAGAAAAAAGAAGTTATTAAGAAGAGGATCGTGAGTCAAAGTGCGCAAGAGTTATACAATGGATTCCTAGCCGTTAGTATAGAAGGAATAGCGGAGAATATCTCAAAGATTGAGGCCGACGTGGCTTCAATCGAAGCAAAAATGAATGAGACTAACACACACTTGGAGCATATCAGATGGCATCCCAAATTTTCACAAGGGGCTCATTCGGTGCTTGAAAATAAAAAATTATGCTTTAAAATAATAAATCTATTAAATTTATGATTTAATTAAATGAATTAGACATATATTGACAAACTTTATATTTTTTTTAAAACACCCTACAAAATGAGGATTTTAATTTCGCACATTATTATAAAATTAAACGATCTATAAAATAAATTTTTTACTTCTCACCCTGATAAATATTCAATATATTTTATACCTCACAAAACATACATGCCACACAATTTTTATGTATTTACATTTCAGTCACCTATAATATGATATTTATATTTATAAAATTTTGGCGTTTTAAAATTATGGATCAAAAGATGTAATTCAATTTTTAAAAGATAATAATAGTGATATTTCTTTGCTATCTTAAAGATTTTAGTGGTAATGCAGATAAAGTTTAGATAAATATGTAAGAAAATTGGGGTGTGTAAGAAAATTGGGGTGTGTAAGAAAATGGCCTAAAAAAGTATTATAAACTCTTGCTCCTTTTCACAGATTGTTGTTTANAAAAGTTTATCTCTATGGAGCTGTGGATATTAAAGATCCTAAAACTGAGAAAATATTCAAAGTGAATGGTCACGACTGAAACTCTTTTGTTTAAGGGATCAGCTTAAATTAAATGATCTTATGTTGTTGGGTCAAACAGAATAAGTACTGATTACGTCGGGGTGACGACATAAAACCAAGCTCTTTGTCGAAGGCAACCCATAGTTATCAGTGTGCATTTGTTTTAAATGATATGTTGTTGTGTTTGATTAAAAAAAATGTGGTAGTATTTTTGAAAACATAATAATATAGTGAGGATTCTAAGACCTTAATGGATGACTTAGACGAGTTAGAGTACATATTTGGACAATAAGTAGACATGTGCTAAAGTAAGCATAGGCGCTTAAGAGCCAAAACGCGGAGCTTAAGTGCGGTAGTTAAAAAAAAAAGATGCAAAATTAATATTCTCGAAGGATTAAAAGTGTTTTAGTGGCTTTAAACGTGATTTAGTGGTTTGTAAATGTAAGTAGTGTGTCTAGGCTTCATCCAAGGCCAATAAATAGCATGGGAATGAAGAGAATTTTTACCCCACTTCAAATTTTCATCCTAAAGTCTAAGTGAAGAGAAAAAGAGTGAGAGAACTTACAAAAATGTCTTCTTGGGAGATTGAAATGAAGAATAAAAAAGAAGTCATTAAGAAGAGGATCGTGAGTCAAAGTGCGCAAGAGTTATACAATGGATTCCTAGTCGTTAGTATAGAAGGAATAGCGGAGACCATCTCAAAGATTGAGGCAGACGTGGCTTCAATCAAAGCAAAAATGAATGAGACTAACACACTTGGAGCATATCAGATGACATCCCAAATTTTTACAAGGGGCTCATTTGGTGCTTGAAAATAAAAAATTTATGCTTTAAAATAATAAATCTATTAAATTTATGATTTAGTTAATTGAATTAGACATATTGACTTAAACTTTATATTTTTTTTAAAACACCCTACAAAATGAGGATTTTAATTTCGCACATTATTATAAAATTAAATGATCATCTATAAAATATATTTTTTACTTCTCACCCTGATAAATATTCAATATATTTTATACTTCACACAAAACATACATGCCCCACAATTTTTATGTATTTACATTTCAGTCACCTATAATTTGATATTTATACTTATAAAATTTTGGCGTTTTAAAATTATGGATTAAAAGTTGTAATTCAATTTTTAAAAGATAATAATAGTGATATTTCTTTGCTATGTTAAAGATTTTAGTGGTAATGCAGATAAAGTTTAGGTAAATATGTAAGAAAATTGTGGTGTGCAAGAAAATGGCCAAAAAAAAGTATTATAAACTCTTGCTCCTTTTTTCACAGATTGATGCTTTCCAGCCTTTAGCCATCTCTATCCCCACTCTGACGAAAAAATCAGCCATTCTCCGTCAGCGGCATACCGTCGAACAACTGATAGGCAATGACCGGAAAACTCTTCCTGAGCTGGACCCGCCCCACCCAAGAGCAGCAACAAAATTGCACGGCAAGTGCCGGAGGATTTAATTACAACACAACCCTTCAGGGCACCTCCGCCGTCTCTGCTGAAGACAAAATCCTTCAGGACNCATGAATAACACACAATAACACATGAATAACACGGGGGGAATATTCCCCATGTTACTGCGCCGTTTTTTTTTTCTGGCGCGCGGGGCGTGATTTTATTGGGTGCGCACCTTCCTCTACGTGCGTAGTACTGATGTAATATTTTTTCCCTTTTCACAGATTGATGCTTTCCAGCCTTTAGCCATCTCTATCCCCACTCTGACGAAAAAATCAGCCATTCTCCGTCGCGGCATTCTGTCGAACAACTGATAGGCAATGGCCGGAAAACTCTTCCTGAGCTGGACCCGCCCCACCCAAGAGCAGCAACAAAATTGCACGGCATGTGCCGGAGGATTTAATTACAACACAACGCTTCAGGGCACCTCCGCCCTCTCTGCTGAAGACAAAATCCTTCAGGAANGATAGGCAATGGCAGGAAAACTCTTCCTGAGCTGGACCCGCCCCACCCAAGAGCAGCAACAAAATTGCACGGCGAGTGCCGGAGGATTTAATTACAACACAACCCTTCAGGGCACCTCCGCCCTCTCTGCTGAAGACAAAATCCTTCAGGACAACCTCGCAAAAAATGGTTTCTTCATCAACCGAGCTCGTGTACTCCTCGGCACCGGCTCCATCACCTACGCGCTTGCCAAATCCGCCGTCCTCACCTGGAGGTAACCATTAGACCCAGCCCTTCAATTCTTCCTTTCTTCCATCAAATCCTACAGTGTTAATTCAAGTTAAGATATCAGACACTTTGGGCTGAAATGGGCATTCGTGGATCCACAAACCCCGGTGGAGAAAGGAAGAAGATTCTGCGTCTGTGTGAACGAGTTTTTTCCGTGGGTAATGATGCCGCTTCAAATCGCTTACGTCGCCGACGCTTCCAATCAGCCTCCCTCAGCCGCCGGTTTCAAAGATTCCTTCGGATTCGGAAGCGGAACACTTAAAGGCCATCTTCTTGTATGAATCCCCGCCTCCATTTCCAGTTTCTGTCGTTTTATCTCTTGCTTCGTGGGGGTTTTAAGCCTTTTTTTTTGTTCTTGGGACNGCCGACGCTTCCAATCAGCCTCCCTCAGCCGCCGGTTTCAAAGATTCCTTCGGATTCGGAAGCGGAACACTTCAAGGCCATCTTCTTGTATGAATCCCCGCCTCCATTTCCAGTTTCTGTCGTTTTATCTCTTCCTTCGTGGGGGTTTTAAGCCTTTTTTTTTTGTTCTTGGGATGTGAAGCAGGCCGGAGAAGAGAGGTTTTCGGTTCAGTGGGATGAGGATGATCGCGTCTGGTACGAAATTTTTTCCTTTTCAAAGCCTGCGCACATTATCTCCGCCATTGGTTTGCCCTATGTTCGATTCAGACAGAAATGCTTTGCTCGGCAGTCTACAGAGGCAATGGTAAAGCATGTCTCTGCTCAGAAGCCCAAAATTGCAGACATTTAATCCGAAAAGTGTAAAGTTTTTCAATGTTCATAAGCCTCTCTACTGTGAAAGTTTGAAGGACTCTCTTTAGTGCTATTAATTTTTTTTAAAGTGAAATACACAAGTTATGATGTATGACAATTAAACCCGAAATATTAAAATAAGTAAATATGAACGTTTCAGTGTTTGATAAATAAATGCCGCCGCCTCCGCCAATCATCATCACAATCACCACCACCACCATCATCGTCATACAATTGCTGACTTTGTCTTCTAATNCTACTGTGAAAGTTTGAAGGACTCTCTTTAGTGCTATTAATTTTTTTTAAAGTGAAATACACAAGTTATGATTTATGACAATTAAAACCGAAATATTAAAATAAGTAAATATGAACGTTTCAGTGTTTGATAAATAAATGTCGCCGCCGTCGCCGCCGATCATCATCACAATCACCACCAGGACCATCATCATCATACAATTGCTGACAATTGCTGCTTTTGTTCCATTATTTGTCTTCTAATTTATTAATATGGTTAATATCTATATTTATTTATATTCCATTTTAATTGTAAATTATATCAAATGCAGCATACAAATATTAATTTATGTAAGATAAAATAATCTTGTGTTAATGTATGTGATATAATTTAAACATTAATGTTTNTATTAAGAGGAGCTTTGGATGGAAAGACTTTCAGATGATTTCATAGTTGAATAGAATAATAAAAATTAAATGTAAACCAACAGAGCTCACTTTCTTTTTCTTTTTTTTTAATACAATCACTTNTAAATTTCTCTCTATTATTTGTTCAACGGGAGCTCTATTTATGAGCTCCCCCTCTTGGTTCAACTGTGATAAATTTCTCTCTATTATTTGTTCAACGGGAGCTCTATTTATGAGCTCCCCCTCTTGGTTCAACTGTGATATGGATGCTAAATTTCTAATTTTATTTCGAAAATAGTTCGAGCTTACATACCACTAATAACATTATTGTGAACCGTTTTCAATTTATTCTTAATGCACCCATTATGGATGCCCCTATCGATTGTTTATGGGAGGGAAAAAATTATCATTCTCATAAATAAATCCACTCTTATCCTTATGAAGATCAACCTAAAGTGAGTTGGAATAATGCCATCTGATTTAAAGTTACTTTAAAGATTCGATGATGGATTGAAAAATTTTGGTGTGAGGCCTCGAAACTAAGATGATCAGCTTCTTAGATGCCTTCTGGTAGATCCTAAATATGGTCTTCGTGGCATTCATAATAAAAATCATTCTCACCTTTTATTTGAATTCCCTTACTCCCTTAATGTCCTTAAAAAAATGTATTCCACATATTCCTTTTCTTCATATGGGACGCAATTTATCCCAATTTCAGAATTATGGTGACACTATCGGATGCAAAATCATCAAGAACTTTTTTCTTCTCTCAGCTCACACCACTTCCGACTATTTATGGTTATAAAGGAACAGTAGAGGATTTACTAAAGTCTCCTCTATAATAAATATTCTTATTAGTAAATTTTCTTTACCATTTGTCAAAAGAACAAAAATTGGCATTACAGGGGGTAAGCCTCTATTTCTCTAATTGATTACCAAGCTACAGATTATCATATGGATTAGAATGTTTTATTTTGATTACTGTCAAGCTTAATTGTGTTTTATCTGACCTTGCAGTTTACTGGTTTTCATTCTTTAATTGGGCTGCCCTACCATAACTGCAGATATTACACGGCTTACTTTTGGTTTGGCTTTGAACTATATTATTATATACTAGTTACACTTTTACAGATCCAAACTGTATATTTAAAGTTTTCCTGTAATCTCTGCTGAAGCTCAGTAAGCACGAATGGTTTTATTCTCCTTTGTCAACTATCGATCAAGCCTTGTTCTTCCNATATACTAGTTACACTTTTACAGATCCAAACTGTATATTTAAAGTTTTCCTGTAATCTCTGCTGAAGCTCAGGTAGCAAGAATGGTTTTATCCTCCTTTGTTGACTATCGATCGAGCCTTTTTCTTCATTACTGGGCCGTCCTGTCTACATTTTGATTACATAAAAGGGAATTCCTTTACCTTATGATCTTCCTCTACTCTCAGGGCTTATACACACACACTCTCTCTCTCTATTTGTCTGATTTTGTCGGGCCTTCCTAGGTTCATTTTAGACTCTGGGGGTTANGGCTGTCCTGTCTACATTTTGATTACATAAAAGGGAATTCCTTTACCTTATGATCTTCCTCTACTCTCAGGGGCTTTATACACACACACACTCTCTCTCTATTTGTCTGATTTTGTCGGGCCTTCCTAGGTTCATTTTAGACTCGGGGGGTTCTTCTGAGCTCACATATTTTAGTTTTTGAATTTCCTTTGATTTACTTTGTTCATTTCATGTTCATAAGTATGTTGGACTTTTACATATCATATTTTATTTTTGTCTCATTGAGGATCTTTGCAATAGCCATTTAATTTAATAGAAGTTGGGTGTTGCTCTCATTATTCCAAGGAGAAAAAAATATTACTATTAAGAGGAGCTTTGGATGGAAAGACTTTCAGATGATTTCATAGTTGAATAGAATAATAAAAATTAAATGAAAACCAACAGAGTTCACTTTCTATTTTTTTTAATACAATCACGTCAAATGCAATGGAAAGCAAACATGCTTGGTAGGCATTTATTATTATGATAGGAGTTAGAATCAAAAGGAATAAATAACATCTATTTTATTTCAGGCTACATAGCACAAAGCAGTCATATGTTTTCTTCTGCATGATGTGATATTATACAAAATGACGCACCAGAGTTTCAGTTCCATATAGAGAGCGCGCTATAANAAGGAATAAATAACATCTATTTTATTTCAGGCTACATAGCACAAAGCAGTCATATGTTTTCTTCTGCATGATATAATATTATACAAAATGACGCACCAGAGTTTCAGTTCCATATAGAGAGCGCGCTATATAATTGATCTTCTTAGTAAACCAAATCAATCATTCCAAGAAACTCCCATCATCTTCGCAGCGAAGCCATATCGATCTGCGGCCTCATCAATCTATTATAATAAGAGGTCATTTATTATACGAATTAAAAAGGGGCAAAGCTGAGATAAAGTAAGGCATTAAAACATAAAGCAGGTTACGTATACAAACCAGTTTCTGGGTAGGTCTACCAGCTCCATGACCAGACTTGCGATCAATGCGAGCAATGATGGGATTCTTCTGTGGACTATTCTCCAGGCTCGTGCAGAGTTCGTATTGCATGGTCTTCAGACATTAGAAGAATGTAAATATTTCATTATTAAGGATCATATGGTGAAAATACAATGATCAGAAAGTCATATACAAGTAATTGGTATAGCGGCGATAGAGCGTTTAATATGCCACTCAATTCCTATGTATGTGTGCATGTCAAATGTTAAAAAGGTGGCATTTATTATGTGATATGAAAGATTTGAAGTAAAGTTTAGGTGTTCNCCATAGATCAAGATGGCCTAGGAATTCCTAATCTGGACATCATCAATCTCTTGAGTAAATTCAAAATTATTTCGAGACACTATAATACTAACTGTTATCTTTATGAATGGTGTCACGTCTACAATGAATTTTTATGGAACAATTCTCTTTTCGGAGAACTTTAATGGAAAATGTTGTTATATTAAGAGAGGTCTCTCCTTTTAAATTAATCGTAATACTAGACTCTCTCTCTCTCTGTCTCTATTATTGGTTCAACGGGAGCTCTATTTATGAGACTTGGGAAATCCTCCCTCTCTTGGTTCAACTGTGATATGGATGCTAAATTTCTCTCTATTATTTGTTCAACGGGAGCTCTATTTATGAGCTCCCTCTCTTGGTTCAACTGTGATATGGATGCTAAATTTCTAATTTTATTTCAAAAAATAGTTCTAGCTTACATACAACTAATAACATTATTGTGAACTGTTTTCAATTTATTCTTAATGCACCCATTATGGATGCCCCTATCGATTGTTTATGGGAGGGAAAAAATTATCATTCTCAAAATAAATCAACTCTTATCCTTTTGAAGATCAACCTAAAGTGAGTTGGAATAATGCCATCTGATTTAAAGTTACTTTAAAGATTCCATGATGGATTGAAAAATTTTGGTGTGAGGCCTCGAAACTAAAGATGATCAGCTTCTTAGATGCCTTATGGTAGATCCTAAATATGGTCTTCGTGGCATTCATAATAAAAATCATTCTCACCTTTTATTTGAATTCCCTTGCTCCCTTAATGTCCTTGAAAAAAATGTATTCCACATATTCCTCTTCTTCATATGGGACGCAATTTATCCCAATTTCNGGAAAACTTAAATACATGCCACTCAATTCCTATGTATGCGTGCATGTCAAATGTTAAAAAGGTGGCATTTTTTATGTGATATGAAAGATTAGGGTGTTATTGATGTAAAAAAGTAAAGTTTAGGTGTTAGATGTGTAAAAAATATAAAAATTGGGTATGGCCCCTTAATTTTTTGGCATTAGAAATGGAGCTCTCTTGCTAATGATTTAGATATTCGGCAAAAAAAGCAACATTTTTTACACTTCAACTACCATGTTTGTGTGTCGTTTTCACATTGAAGTAGTTAGACAAATGATTTATTTTATCTTCATTGTTACATGTGCTAAATATTTCTCTTATTTGGAGATTATTCTACTTCATTATACTTTTTCCTATTGCTCTCCTCTTGTCTATTAGTCTATATATAAGTAAATGTGTGTACTTGCATGAGAATCAAATAAGCAATCATGAAACATTTTTATGCGCCCATCAAACCCTTCATGTGAGAAAATATGACACCAGCATGGAAGCTAACATGACAGAAATGGTGCTCCCTTGTTGCATACATCTTCAATAAAGGATCTTTGTTTTTAATATTAAATTTAATAATTCTTTTAAAATTTGTCCCAGGCAGACACTTCTAAGCCTACAATATATCATGCGGCAAACTGCTCCAATTTGGTCACCTGAATAACGCGTTGTATTGAAATTCAATAGAATATTTTATTTACCAGTCCTAGTATCAGTGCAGACAAATTTATATCTCCTACATTAAGATCAGTATCAAATGCAATGAACCATAGTAAATTAAAGGGCATTTACATTCATACCACCCAATTCTTATGTATTTACATATCTGACACATACATTTGTTTCTTACATTTCTACCACACAAATGTTTCATATCTACCGCCATTTTAACTTCTAAAAAGTGAAATTTTTCATGCATGAGTAAGTGGTATGTAAAAGTTGGAAGTTTAGGTGTTAGCTATGTAATATAAGGAATCGAGTGGTATGTATGTAAGTCTTCATAAATTAAATGGCCAGGACTCTTAAGATCGGATTTAGCTGAACTGAGCATTTGCACAACAGCAAGCCATTAAGTTAATCATGTAGTCAGAACAAAAATATTCTTATTATGAATACAAACGGTTTGCAGCAAGCCTATCCTGAGGGATGCAAATCTCAATTGCAAGGTAAAATAAATTATTTTTCTGGAAAATTTTTGGTCAGAAATATAAATAGAAATGATAGAAAAAAGGAAGTGCAACGNTCTTATGTATTTACATATCTGACACATACATTTGTTTCTTACATTTCTACCACCCAAATCTTTCATATCTACCGTCATTTTAACTTATAAAAAGTGAAATACAATTTTTCATGCATGAGTAAGGTGGTATGTAAAAGTTGGAAGTTTAGGTGTTAGCTATGTAAGTCTTCATAAATTAAAAGGCCAGGAATCTTAAGTCGGATTTAGCTGAAATGAGCATTTGCACGACAGCAAGCCATTAAGTTAATCATGTAGTCAGAGCAAAAATATTCTTATTATGAATACTAACGGTTAGCAGCAAGCCTATCCTGAGGGATGCAAATCTCAATTGCAAGGTAAAATAAATTATTTTTCTGGAAAATTTTTGGTCAGAAATATAAATAAAAATGATAGAAAAAAGTGTAGCAACTGCTTACTGCCAACAATTTTAATGAGTGCAATGGCACCACACGATCATCATGATCAGCTGTTAGCAACATGGTTGGAGGGTATTGACAAGATGAATCAGAAGACTTCTCCCATGGTCTCTTCACGTTATGAAGAGGTGAGTATCTGCAACATAGAGCTACTATAATATTAGAAATAATGTGAAAACTCATATTTAAAAATTATTTTATTTTATTTTATTTTATATTTAACAAAAATTCTTAGTAATGGTTAAATATGAGCTGATTACAAAAACAAAAGTCGAATCACACAAGTATTTTAACAAATTTATAATAAAAAAAATCAAGGCATTTATGGTTATGCAATTCTACAAAGATTGGCACAGATGCCACTTGCAAGGTGCATCTGTTTTTTGTATTGTATTTTTTCTTTTGTAAAATGGAGTTAATTTTCCTATAATTATTTCCTCATCATAGTTCTATTATATTCAATATGCCTTCATAATGGTGCATGAGCAACTGAATAGTTACAGTTAATAACATCGTTGGCAGTCAATCATTGTGAGTGGTCAGCCAAAATTGCAACAAAAATTTTCTCACTGTGAGAATATTACCCCAAGTACATAATCATTTTTTACCTCCAAAACAATATGTTGGAGCGCCAGGCCTATATGCTAAAATTCTCATAAAATCACATCATTTGAATGATTGTCCCAATTTAATCGAGTCTAACACAAGTCTATCTAGGTTAAACTTAATTATATAATTGCTCCAACATAATGTAAATTTATCAAATGTGGCTAAATTGCAGTCAAATCTAACATGTTCGCTCAAAGGAATCCGGTCTGATCATAAATTGGGCTCCAAATCCTCTTGACTGGATCTAGACCACGCTCAAGTGCACCTGAACGAATAAATGACATAATCTAATCAAGCAAAAACCATTTGAATTGCCTTTTTCTATGCATATTTAAGTGCTTCACGCTCCAAATCTAATTAATAGCATTGAAAAACGCCTCTCAGAGCATACCATATCCCTTCTCCCACACAAAAAGCTGATGGCCACCCACCTAGCAGACCTCATCATTGAAGTCCGGCTTGCTAATCTTTCTAAAATAAAAATAAAAATAGCTGCTTAAAGTCACCTCCAGCAAAAAAAGTTTCAGACTGCTATATGCGCCTATTTATTCTTTCTCCTCACAACTGAAGTACACATTAACATTGACATGCCCATCACTGAGAGAAGCCCTTTCCTCACAAAAAGAAGATGCAGCCTCCTTTCATTTCAAAAGAGGCTCCGACTGCTCCATCTAAACCCGCTAAGCAACTCTTCGACTCTGTCATCTCTCTATACTTTCCCTTGCAACCTTACTGTCACTCTTTCTCCCTCTTTCTCAATATCTCTTCTATTAATATATCTCTCTCTCACAGCCTCTCTAATTCATTATCTCTCTCTCTCTAAATATCACTATTTCAATCTCTCTCTCTTTACCTCGCTTTCTTTGCCCCTATCTCACTCTATTCACTATCTTAACTCTCTTTCTTCTCCATGTCACATTCTTCAACTCCTTCACTTCTCTTCCTCCCTTTATATCAAAGAGCAGTGGCGGTGAATAAAATGCTATAAAAGTCATGTCTCCACACGCGACAACATCACAATCACTAGTTACTAATATAGTCATAACATGTATAGTCACACACACATGGCCAACATCGGGTATCACAGCACAAGATGACACATCATGCACATTTACAATTTGATTTGCGAGGCATTAGCATCATAGTTCTCTCAAGTCAATATTATTTTATAATTTGAATGTGTATTTACAGGCATAAGTCCAAGGCTTCATCATGCCCTCCATTATGTGATGGGGCGCCCTGCTTCATTATCAATTTTATAACTTTTAGTTTTTCTTGCAGGACATTCCAAGACCCTATTAGGGGAAACATAGAAGGGATGGCAAGATTTCCAGTGAAATTCATTCTCCTATATAACTTATAATTGCCTTTGCAATTTATCTTAAACTCTCATACATACATTTCTTAGTGTGGTTGAAATCCAAACAGACCATTCACAATAAAGAAAATTGCAATAAGTATCCATCTTAATTTGAGAATCAAGTTGTGAAGGAAGAAGGAGATTGAATCTGCTGACTCTAGAACATTCAATTTTTTTTATTAATATTGTAGATGGTAATGATTCTCATATCACAGTGAAAATCAAAGTGAATGTTATTAGGACACCATAAGGGTGGCTGAATCGTCAATCAAATATTATACAAAGATATCAAGGTGCTGAGAACTGGACAGTCGGACCAACTCATATTATAATAGGATAAGAATCAGTATGAATTTTTAAGCTAGTTTAACAAACTCGTTTTGTTTTTTAATAGGACGGTGATGATTTATGTTGACATTAACTTTTAGTTTAAACTTATCTAGTTTGTTATTTATAAATGGGGTTTTCTTCGATTGTAGATTTTATTTAGGAATGGATTATATCTTATCCTTCTTAAAATTTTATATTCAAAAGTCTAAATTATGTAGTAAAACCAGTCAGAAAATTCTCCCAATTTGTCCATTTCTCCCGTCTGAGCTGATCACCCCCAGCCCACAGACTTGCCTGTAGCCAAAGGGTGAAAANATTGAATCTGCTGACTCTAGAACATTCAATTTTTTTTATTAATATTGTAGATGGTAATGATTCTCATATCACGGTGAAAATCAAAGAGAATGTTATTAGGACACCATAAGGATGGCTGAATCGTCAATCAAATATCATACAAAGATATCAAGGTGCTGAGAACTGGACTGTCGGACTAACTCATATTATAATAGGATAAGAATCAGTATGAATTTTTAAGCTAGTTTAACAAACTCGTTATGTTTTTTAATAGAACGGTGATGATTTATGTTGACATTAACTTTTAGTTTGAACTTATCTAGTTTGCTATTTATAAATGGGGTTTTCTTCGATTGTAGATTTTATATTCAAAAGTCTAAATTATGTAGTAAAACCAGTCAGAAAATTCTCCCAATTTGTCCATTTCTCCCGTCTAAGCCGATCACCCCCAGCCCACAGACTTGCCTGTAGCCAAAGGGTGAAACACCAATGCTGATGCTGTTTTTGCCCCATTGCTCACTACTCCGACTATGTTTTTGGCAAGTTGCCANTTCAAAAGTCTAAATTATGTAGTAAAACCAGTCAGAAAATTCTCCCAATTTGTCCATTTCTCCCGTCTAAGCTGATCACCCCCAGCCCACAGACTTGCCTGTAGCCAAAGGGTGAAAAACCAATGCCGATGCTGTTTTTGCCCCATTGCTCACTACGCAAGCTCTGTTTTTGGCAAGTTGCCGTCTTGCCTGTTATTGCCGCAGCATTACCTGCTTACAATCGATGCTGATCCGCCGCTAATTGTTTTCAATGTTGCTGGTAAAGCCAGTTTGCTGATTACAGTAGGAACAACAAAAGAGTGGATCGAGGAGGGTACTCATTCTCTTAACGAAGAAAAACAAAACTCAAGAGAGGGAAAAGTGTACACATCAAATAAAAGACCAGAACTTGATAGTGACATTCATCTACAGTAATTAAACTAAATTATAGAGTTGATTACAAATCAAGTTGGTATCAAAATATTGATCTTTAGTGCAGGACAAAGAAGGAATATAAAGAGAAAAGAAAGCCACTGCGGGTTGTATCAACAACAAAGAAAGAAGGAAAAATAAGTAGAAAATCAATCAATGGGTAACTATGATCCTACATTAAATCTAGTTGATCAAGTCACTAGACTGATAGAGCGTATATGACCACCCTGTCATGTTGAAATGCCCGTCTAAAAATGAGTGGCCATCATGAGGCGACTAGAGGATGTTCATTCAAGTGATATGCTNTTATTGCCGCAGCATTACCTGCTTACAATCGATGCTGATCCGCCGCTAATTGTTTTCAATGTTGCTGGTAAATCCAGTTTGCTGATTACAGTAGGAACAACAAAAGAGTGGATCAAGGAGGGTACTCATTCTCTTAGCGAAGAAAAAACAAAACTCAAGAGAGGGAAAAGTGTACACATCAAATAAAAGACCAGAACTTGATAGTGACATTCATCTACAGTAATTAAACTAAATTATAGAGTTGATTACAAATCAAGTTGGTATCAAAATATTGATCTTTAGTGCAGGACAAAGAAGGAATATAAAGAGAAAAGAAAGCCACTTCATGGTACGGGTTGTATCAACAACAAAGAAAAAAAGGAAAAATAAGTAGAAAATCAATCAATGGGTAACTATGATCCTACATTAAATCTAGTTGGTCAAGTCACTAGACTGATAGAGCATATATGACCACCCTGTCATGTTGAAATGCCCGTCTAAAAATGAATGGCCATCATGAGGCGACTAGAGAATCTTCATGCAAGTGATATGCCGAGTGTTTTGCCCAATGGGGTATGTAGAATATCAGTATAACAAGCAACTTTTAAGACAATGCCTCAGATAATATACGCATGAGCACCCCACAAAATTCTAACATCAATCGATCACTTTAAAAATAAATCTTTCGGAATTACAGAATTTAATAAAGAACGCCTTATGGCATTATTCACGAATTACAAATAAACATAACTTATTTTTTATCATATATCTCAACTAATCAAGCATGATGGTAATGCTTGTAGAGCTCAAAAATCATGACAATTGTCTAAGGGTTTAACTTCTCGAAAACAAAAAGAAGTAAAACAAGAAAAATAATGCAAGGATGCTCTATAATATTAGTTAAATACATGATCATAATAGAGAAAAATGTTGAAAGGTGCTTCATTAACTCTTCTTCAACAGAGAAAGAACGGGAAAGGAATGATTATTGCTGGTATGAACAACATCGCGCTATTTCTGTACACAAAGAAAACCCATCCCTATCTTTAATGGCTATGCCAAAGGATATAGCGGCAAGATTATCCTCTAATTTGAACACGAGATAAATTGTTCGCTCTAAAGTGATATATCACATCATCTGGATCAAGATAATCAAGGTAAATTTCCAATTGCATGAGCTAGGACTAGGGCTGTCAACTTGGCTCTCGTGTTCGGCTCCTTCGTTAAGCTTAACGAGCCGAATAAGAACAATCTTTTAAGCTCAAAATATAAACGAGTCGAACAAGAACAAATATTTGTTCACTCATATTTGGCTCGAATTGGCTCGAAAAGAAATAAAAAAATATATTGGTTCAGTTTGGGCTAGCCAAGCCAATAACACCAATTTTTCTCAATTCATCGGCAATAACACCTCAATAACACCGCAGTAACACTACCAATAACACCTACTTGAAGCCGCGCAAACCTCCCAATAACACCACTCGATGTCACTGGCGCAGAACCGTAATAACATCTCAATAACATCACGGTACAACCTTCAATAAAACCAACTTGACGCCGCTGCTGCGGAACCGTAATAACACTACGATAGAACCCGTAATAATATTGCAATAACACCCGTCAATACCGCCGCAAATTCTTCAACCATGTCGCACTAATACTACCCTTACCGGCGCGATCCAACCCCAATAACACCACGCCGAACACGAGCCANGATGTCACTGGCGCAGAACCGTAATAACATCTCAATAACATCACGGTACAACCTTCAATAAAACCAACTTGATGCCGCTGCTGCGGAACCGTAATAACACTACAATACAACCCGTAATAATACTGCAATAACACCCGTCAATACCGCCGCAAATTCTTCAGCCATGCCGCACTAATACGAACCTAACCAAAGCAATCCAACCCCAATAACACCACGCCGAACACGAGCCGNGGCTCGAATTGGCTCGAAAAGAAATAAAAAAATATATTGGTTCAGTTTGGGCTAGCCAAGCCAATAACACCATTTTTTCTCAATTCATCGGCAATAACACCTCAATAACACTGCAGTAACACTACCAATAACACCTACTTGAAGCGGCGCAAACCTACCAATAACACCACTCGATGTCACTGGCGCGGAACCTTAATAACATCTCAATAACATCACGGTACAACCTTCAATAAAACCAACTTGACGCCGCTGTTGCGAAACCGTAATAACACTACGATACAACCCGTAATAATACTACAATAACACCTGTCAATACCGCCGCAAATTCTTCAGCCATGTCGCACTAATACTAACCTTACCGGCGCAATCCAACCCCAATAACACCACGCCAAACACGAGCCGAACAAGAACACCAATATGCTATTCGAGTCAAACACGAACACACTGTTCACGAGCTAATTTCGAGCGCGAGCCAATTTCGAACAAGCCGAACACAAGCCGAGGCAGAGCTCACTCAGGCTCAGCTCGTTTACAACCCTAACCTAAGACTAAAGAATTAGAAAAAAAAACCAAAGAAAAACCCCAAATACAATATTCCAATCAAAAGCTTAAAAGAGCCCAAAATTTAAAATATTTTATATGTAATATATATTTTAATGTTTTGCCATTTTTATGTGTCACAAAAGGGCATATATAGCTAGCCTTTAAATGTTTGAGAATGGACGAAGTAATAAAAATAAGTAGTTGAAACTACTTCATTAACGGCCACCAATCCCCTTTTCTGTTCTTTTTTCCCTCTCATTTTTCCAATAATAAAATTTATCCTAAGAGAAATGTTGTGATTATAAATATGACCTCAAAAGCAATATAACTGCAAATTTATCCCAAGAGTACTTATATTTAGTTGGTACTTAATGGCTTCAAGTGTTGCCTCTTTCCGTAAGTTAGTAGTCATCCCTCTCATGCCTAAGTTTGTTACTCGTCCCTTCCTATAGCAGCTCAGACTCTTCTCACATCTTACTCTAGTTCATATGCATCATCCATAAACAACAAACAAGCAACAAAAACCCTCAATTTCACCCCAACCGCCTTAATAAAGCTATTGGTTGTGGGATCCAAATTTGCTCCCCAACCTCCCTCAAAGATAAATGAATGAGAGATTTTATATGAGTTTCAAGCTCAACTTGTCAAAAGGCAGATGAGACAACATATAAGACACTACTTAGAAATTTCTTCCTCATTTTGTACAAATTACTATGATTAACTACCCCTCCCGATAAAGAGAAGACACTTTTGATTAATGGTAATCATTAAGGCACTTGATTACTCGACGTATAATAACAGTAATTTCATTTTTAACGATGTAAAAAATTATCATCGTTAAACTTAGAGCGGATGATAAGAGAAATGATGACCAGCCCGATCTAGATATTATAATTTCATCATTCTAAAATATCATGAACCTTAATCTACTTATTCAGAGAAGATAGTCAACCCAACCTAACAAAAGGTTCCTTATTAGCAGTCAAGAGTTCTTTAGTCTAAGGGAACCATATAGACCTGTGATAAATATATGTCTAAAGAAAAAAATCAACTATAGTTATCGAAATATTTTGCAAGGTTGTGAAAACAAGACCGGGCATCGAACCATTAGAAAAAAGGTTTAAGATTCAATGATTAAATCGAGGTTGAACAGTAGATTAAACCGAATGATTAAAAAAAAATTAAAATTATTTTAATATATCTTAAATAAAATAATAATGATGTAATAATATTATTTTTATCGATTTAGTAAATAATATGTTAATTTAAGACACTTCATTTTTGAATATCTTAAATAATAATCTAAATCAAAATTTTCAAACATAACATTTTCTACTTTTTATTTAAATATATTAACTCTAGTCAACATATTAAAATCAAAATTTTAAGATTGAATAATATNGAATGAATTTCACTGGAAATCTTGCCATCCCTTCTATGTTTCCCCTAATAGGGTCTTGGAATGTCCTGCAAGCAAAAATAAATTTTAGCAAATTGATAATGAAGCAGGGCTTCCCATCACATAATGGAGGGCATGATGAAGCCTTGGACTTATGCCTGTAAATACACATTCAAATTATAAAATAATATTGACTTGAGAGAACTATGATGCTAATGCCTCGCAAATCAAATTGTAAATGTGCATGATGTGTCATCTTGCGCTGTGATACCCGATGTTGGCCATGTGCGTGTAGTCATACATGTTATGACTATATTAGTAATTAGTGATTGTGATGTTGTCGCCTGTGGAGACATGACTTTTATAGCATTTTATTCACCGCCATTGCTCTTTGATATAAAGAGAGGGAGAGAAGTGAAGGAGTTGAAGAATGTGACATGGAGAAGAAAGAGAGTTAAGATAGTGAATAGAGAGAGATAGGGGCAAAGAAAGCGAGGTAGAGAGAGAGATTGAAAGAGTGATATTTAGAGAGAGAGAGATAATGAATTAGAGAGGCTGTGAGAGATATATATTAATAGAAGAGATATTGAGAAAGAGGGAGAGAGAGTGACAGTAACATTGCAAGGGAAAGCATAGAGAGATGACAGAGTCGAAGAGTTGCTTAGCGGGTTTAGATGGAGCAGTCGGAGCCTCTTTTGAAATGAAAGGAGGCTGCATCTTCTTTTTGTGAGGAAAGGGCTTCTCTCAGTGATGGGCATGTCAATGTTAATGTGTACTTCAGTTGTGAGGAGAAAGAATAAATAGGCGCATATAGCAGTCTGAAACTTTTTTTGCTGGAGGCGACTTTTAAGCAGCTCTTTTTATTTTTATTTTAGAGGGAATACCAAGCCGGACTTCAATGACTAGGTCTGCTAGGTGGGTGGCCATCAGCTTTTTGTGCGGGAGAAGGGATATGGTATGCTCTGAGAGGCGTTTTTCAATGCTATTAATTAGTTTTGGAGCGTGAAGCACTTAAATGTGCATGGAAAAAGGAAATTCAAATGGTTTTTGCTTGACTAGATTATATCATTTATTCGTTTAGGTGCACTTGAGCGTGGTCTAGATCCAGTCAAGAGGATTTGGAGCCCAATTTATGATCAGACCGGATTCCTTTGAGCGAACATGTTAGATTTGACTGCAATTTAGCCACATTTGGAATAAATTTACATTATGTTGGAGCAATTATATAATTAAGTTTAACCTAGATGGACTTATGTTAAGACTCGATTAAATTGGGACAACATTCAAATGATGTGATTTTATGAGAATTTTAGCATATAGGACTGGCGCTCCAACATATTGTTTTGGAGGTAAAAAATGATTATGTACTTGGGGTAATATTCTCACAGTGAGAAAATTTTAGTTGCAATTTTGGCTGACCACTCACAATGATTGACTACCAACGATGTTATTAACTGTAATTATTCAGTTGCTCATGCACCATTATGAAGGCATATTGAATATAATAGAACTATGATGAGGAAATAATTATAGGAAAATTAACTCCATTTTACAAAAGAAAAAATACAATACAAAAAACAGATGCATTTTGCAAGTGCCATCTGTGCCAATCTTTGTAGAATTGCATAACCATAAATGCCTTGATTTTTTTATTATAAATTTGTTAAAATACTTGTGTGATTCGGCTTTTGTTTTGTTAATCAGCTCATATTTAACCATTACTAAGATTTTTTGTTAAATATAAAATAAAATAAAATAAAATAATTTTTAAATATGAGTTTTCACATTATTTCTAATATTATAGTAGCTCTATGTTGCAGATACTCACCTCTTCATAACGTGAAGAGACCATGGGAGAAGTCTTCTGATTCATCTTGTCAATACCCTCCAACCATGTTGCTAACAGCTGATCATGATGATCGTGTGGTGCCATTGCACTCATTAAAATTGTTGGCAGTAAGCAGTTGTTGCACTTCCTTTTTTCTATCATTTTTATTTATATTTCTGACCAAAAATTTTCCAGAAAAATAATTTATTTTATCTTGCAATTGAGATTTGCATCCCTCTGGATCGGCTTGCTGCCAACCGTTAGTATTCATAATAAGAATATTTTTGTTCTGACTACATGATTAACTTAATGGCTTGCTGTCGTGCAAATGCTCATTTCAGCTAAATCCGACTTAAGAGTCCTGGCCTTTTAATTTATGAAGACTTACATATCTAACACCTAAACTTCCAACTTTTACATACCACCTTACTCATGCATGAAAATTGTATTTCACTTTTTATAAGTTAAAATGGCTGTAGATATGAAAGATTTGGGTGGTAGAAATGTAAGAAACAAATGTATGTGTCAGATATGTAAATACATAAGAATTGGGTGGTATGAACATAAATGCCCTTTAATTTACTATGGTTCATTGCATTTGATACTGATCTTAATGTAGGAGATATAAATTTGTCTCCATTGATACTGACTGGTAAATAAAATATTCT
Source organism: Phalaenopsis hybrid cultivar (assembly GCA_002079205.1). NCBI lineage: Eukaryota > Viridiplantae > Streptophyta > Magnoliopsida > Asparagales > Orchidaceae > Phalaenopsis > Phalaenopsis hybrid cultivar. The sequence goes on along the minus strand of JXCR01131187.1, from coordinate 35,044 downwards.
ATTGAATTTCAATACAATGCGTTATTCAGGTGACCAAATTGGAGCAGTTTGCCGCATGTTATATTGTAGGCTTAGAAGTGTCTGCCTGGGACAAATTTTAAAAGAATTATTAAATTTAATATTAAAAACAAAGATCCTTTATTGAAGATGTATGCAACAAGGGAGCACCATTTCTGT
>JXCR01131187.1:4005-33530 GCA_002079205.1 Phalaenopsis hybrid cultivar | reverse complement strand
TATATATATATATATATATATATATATATATATATATATATATATATTTCTTTTAATCATTTTTATTCATTGGATGTATTTTTTAAGTTATGTTCTCCATAATTCTGTCCAACCAAATTTCGACACTCTCAGTTGTTGACCTCATTTTTTAGGTCTTTCTTTTCCTCTTCATAGAACCTAGGATCTAGTCTTAGATTCTCCTTATTTGACCCTCCTAGAAGACTAGTATTGAGACCCACACCACGCAGAGGTTCAAACCACTTCTTGACTCATTTTCGTGAAAACCTCTCATGAGTTGTCCCAAACACTCAACTCTTAGTTGCAAGAGTTAATAACCAACATGTGCAGGGCCAAAAAAAGAGTTCTCGTAGGATAAGAAAGCCTTAGGAAACCCCCCTTTTACTTTCATGCACATTCACATGCAATACACTACGCACATATACAATTATACATATTTCACCATCCACAAACACCACAATTCACACAGTCAAGGTGCATAAATGTAACAATTCACGTCACTGACACTCGTACACATTGCACGATCAATTAAATCAAAATCAATTTTCAAAATGACCCGTAGTGAACCCAATAATCGAAGAAAAATTAAATTTGACGCATTTTTTAACCGACCGTCGACGAACTCATCTGGATGACCCCGGATGACGAAACGGACCACGCGAACACATCCAAAATATCGACTTTAGCCATGAAGGACACCCATATTGCAATAGTTCTGCGCGTGCAAGCTGCACGAAAATCGGTGCATATTAAATTGAATTAAAGGAGGCGAGTTTAGACTTAACCCAAGTTCGATTCGGGCTAAAAAAAACCCAATTATGTCGGGTCAGGCTGACAACCCAATTTCTGATTTGAAATTTGAAATTTCAAATTTCAAATTTCAAATTACCCCGCCTAAACTCTCCTTGATTAAATTTAATTAGGCATTATGATATTACAATTAAGTCAGTTCTTTAATGGAAGGTATCAATACCCCTGAACAGCTCGCACGTCTTCTTCCCATTGCTCCTCATCTCCCTCTTCCTAACTTTCCCGCTCGCAGCTCCTCTCTGCAAGGAGACTGCTCGATTCTACCTCCCGCTCGCTCACACAGAAGCCCCGCTCAATCCTCTTCCCCTCTTCTTCCCGTTCGACTGGGCCTCTCGGCATAAACCCTGCACCGAAGCCCCCCTCACTTCCCTCCATTAGGCATCGAAGCTCCACTCGCCTCCTCCTCGCGCAACCAAAACCCCCACTCTCCTCCTCTCTGTGACCAAAAACCCCTGCTCTCCTTCTCTCTACGGCCGAAGACCTCACCTGCCCCTCTCGTGCAGCCAAAACCCCCGCTCTCCTCCTCTCTACGACCAGAAGCCCCGAGCAACCGAAAACCTCACCTGCTCCCTCTCTCTCGACTGTTCGAGCCCGCCTACCTCTTCCTTCATTTGTTCGGTTAGGGATTGATTTCTGCTTCTTGCGAGACTGCTACTGCACACTCCTCAGCTAGGTATTTCTCCTCTATTGCGCCCGACGTCAATAGTACGCGAAACAAAAAGGCTTCCGCTCCAGGAAATTAGTCGCGGCTTATTCTCATGCATTTGTTTTCTCTGTAAGGTTATTATGTGCATCTATTATGTTTGTTGAGATAGATGTAGGTTTTAACAACCACATTTCGCTTTAGTTTGAAGTATGGTAATTAAGTTTAAAGCATTTTTTTAAATAGCTGAGAATTACATTTTTGCTTGTTGAACGAATGTTGTGGAGTTGCTTAGAGGTAACTAGTGTGCATGCTACTAAGTTTGTGGAAGTAAAAAAGTATTATGTAGCCTGGATGAAGCAATATGTTCAGATAAAGCAACTACAATCCTTCAGGTATTGTTTTACGGAACGATTCAGTGAATCTAAATTTCTTCTTTGAGCTTTCTTGATAAAATCTAGCATCACTTTGAAGGAGGGAATTTTGTTGAACTACTTCACCTTTGGGACATTTACATACATACCACATAATTCTTATGTATGGAAGTAACTAACACTTGAACTCCAAATTTTGTTTCATACATATATTGCCTTAATTATACTTTGGAAGTCAGGTGCAAGCTTTTATGTGGATTTCATTCATTGAATGACTCTGTTTGGAAAGTATATGATTTTTTTTTTTTTTTTTGTCCTTTATCTTGAAATTCTTATATAAATTTTGATGGAAATACAAAGTTCTGGGTGGCCTATTTGCGAAAATCTGAAAGTTTTGGTTGGCCTATTTGTAAAAACTTGAAAGTTTTGAGTGGACTATCTTGCTATAACATTTGTAAGCACCCTGTCATTCTCAATCAGGATTCATACGAGACGTTTACATGCATGCTACTTTTTCTTTTGTATTTACAAATCAAAGATCTAAATTTTACTTTCAACATTTGCACCACGCGATTCCTAAATATTTATACGGCTCGTTTCTAAACTTGCATATCTACATACATACCACAAATCTTTGAAATCACATATATATTATCGTTTTGATTCTTAAGAAGCGAAGTACGTCTTTTAATGCATAGGTTTGTGGCACCAAACCGCTATAATTGTAAATACAAAGTTTTGGGGTAAGATATGCAAGTACATGTGAGTAGAGTGGCATGCATGTAAACGCTCCAATATTAGTTGGTGGGCAAGCTCAAATTTTTGATTCAATGCTATCATAAGTTATTTTTAAGCATGGTTTGCACGTGATTACTTTCTTTCTTTGTCTTTAAAGGTTGTTATTTAGAAAAGTGTTGTTAAGGGTTTGTTTAGGCTCATATGGGTGTCAATTTGGGCTGGTTTTTTGCATTATTTTTTGAGCCATTTTAGGTATCATTTTGGGGATGTTTTATGCACCGTTTCGGAGAGGTTTATGTAGCCTTTAAGTGCTGATTACACGCGGTTTAGAGTTGATTTTAGGGAGCCCTTTTTGCCCACTGTTTTGGGTTTTGGTTGAAACTATGCATTTGACCTTAATTCACAAATTGATTAAAAACACTAACCACGAGGATACACCAAGATGTCGTTCAAAACTTTCTTAATTAAATCAACTAATGAAATTCCCGCGTGATTTAACCTACAGTGAAACCCAATGCACTGGAATTTGAGCTTGAACATTACACTCAAATCTTCATGGCAATTGGGAATATTTGTTAATGTCACATATAGATCATCGAGCTAGTATAAGTTGGAGGTCTTGGTGGCGAGGGCAATGATGATAGAGCCTATGTGTGCAAATATGGGAGAATACAATGGTATCTGCTGCATCGATGACCTTCAATGACGGGCGAGTAGAATCAATGATACCATTCACCAACTCTTGATGTGAAGTTGCCCGACTCTCTTAGTTTGTCAGGTAATTCTAATCTGATTGAAACGACAAACCTGTGAATTATTTTCTTTCTTCACACACTTATACAGATACTAAACTTTCACGCATTTCTATAGATGCTAAAAAAATTATAATAAAAAAAAATCCATTTTCAACAATACTACTTTTCTCTGCAAAACAAACTTTACATGCATGAAAAGTTAAATAAACCTTTCAAAAAATTTTATAAATGTCCACTGGTTAATTGTTTCGATTGTGGCCAGGAGTTGTTTTTCTAAGATTGTTTGAGTTGGTAGTTTCTATCCGAAGTTGGATTATAAAGCACACAGACCAGCGTTGAACCCACCATGACTTGAATTTTTATAAGTTATTTTAGAGTTTTCATGTGTCACCTGCTCTTTTCATATGTATGCTCATGTTCGATGTGCTCGTTAAATCCTTAGTTATACCCGCTTATTTCCACGTGTGACACTAACCTTTAAGCAGTAGCAGAGGCCCGGGTACACATTTATAGTTATTTACTGCAGTCTCTTACTACTTATACTTTGTTGTCAAGTTCTTATTTTACCATACATGTTTTACCTACAATAAATACCTACAAAACCACAAAAAAACATTTTCAAAAATTTATACATTTTTAAACATAATGAACATCCTTAATCCACCCCTTTGGATTTACGAGAATCCCTCGGATGAGATAACCTACGGTTGCTAATGAGAATTCTCCGGTCTAAAAAGTTTTGACAACTCATTTAGACTAAGTAAATTTAAAAGAAAATAGTGATGTCAGAATTATGAAATCGTGAGATCTTAATTGGTGTAGCTCAAATTAAATTAAAGTTTCACTTTTGACAANGAGATACTGTTGATAATATCAACATTGCTAATGAGTTTCTTGAAAGCTTTAATACTTCTACTCATTCTAAAATTTTTTGAACTAAAACTAATCTTATGAAAATTTGTTGTAGGGTTAATCTTTCTTTTTTTTTATGAAAGAATGTCTACTTTGGGTTTTATTCTTCAGTTCATCAACTGCATAAAGGCTTGCACTGTCCAATTTCACTTTTCTATGATTATTAATAGTGAATTTCATGATTTCTTCATCTTCATGCCTGAGACAGTCATTCTCACCTTAACCTCTTTACTATTGTCATGAATGTCTATTATAGACCTAAAGATCTTCATTTCAAAGGTTCTATCTATGGTCTCAACAATCATAACATTACCCACCTCATTTATGTTGATGATCTTTTGGATCTTCAAAAGGCTTCCATTACTACTAGATGCACATCCTATGTCCTACAAATCTTTTATGATGTTACTAAACACTATGTCAACTCTTCTAAATCTACAATTTCTTCTTCTAAACCTATTAGTGAGCAATTAAAGTGACATATTTATGACAGCTAGGGGTTTAAATTGAAGATCTTATCTTGAGAATACTTTCCAAACTCAAAGTTGTTGACCACCCAAAAATCACTGACAAAATATTACACTGGTTTGGTGGTTGGAAACAGAAAGCTCTCTTGCACAAGCAAATTCCAATTGGTTAAATCTATTATTTAGAGCTATATTCATTATTGGTTTAGATCATCTAGTATCCCCAAATGTATAAAAAGAAACTATCCTCTCTAATTAATAATTTCATACTCCATAATGGCGAAGCTAAAAAATCTCACACCATTGCTTGGAATGTCACCAGTCTCCAACAGGCCCATAGATCAAGATGGCCTAGGAATTCCTAATCTGGACATCATCAATCTCTTGAGTAAATTCAAAATTATTTCGAGACACTATAATACTAACTGTTATCTTTATGAATGGTGTCACGTCTACAATGAATTTTTATGGAACAATTCTCTTTTCGGAGAACTTTAATGGAAAATGTTGTTATATTAAGAGAGGTCTCTCCTTTTAAATTAATCGTAATACTAGACTCTCTCTCTCTCTGTCTCTATTATTGGTTCAACGGGAGCTCTATTTATGAGACTTGGGAAATCCTCCCTCTCTTGGTTCAACTGTGATATGGATGCTAAATTTCTCTCTATTATTTGTTCAACGGGAGCTCTATTTATGAGCTCCCTCTCTTGGTTCAACTGTGATATGGATGCTAAATTTCTAATTTTATTTCAAAAAATAGTTCTAGCTTACATACAACTAATAACATTATTGTGAACTGTTTTCAATTTATTCTTAATGCACCCATTATGGATGCCCCTATCGATTGTTTATGGGAGGGAAAAAATTATCATTCTCAAAATAAATCAACTCTTATCCTTTTGAAGATCAACCTAAAGTGAGTTGGAATAATGCCATCTGATTTAAAGTTACTTTAAAGATTCCATGATGGATTGAAAAATTTTGGTGTGAGGCCTCGAAACTAAAGATGATCAGCTTCTTAGATGCCTTATGGTAGATCCTAAATATGGTCTTCGTGGCATTCATAATAAAAATCATTCTCACCTTTTATTTGAATTCCCTTGCTCCCTTAATGTCCTTGAAAAAAATGTATTCCACATATTCCTCTTCTTCATATGGGACGCAATTTATCCCAATTTCAGAATTATGGTGACACTATTGGATGCAAAATCATCAAGAACTTTTTTCTTCTCTCAGCTCACACCACTTCCGACTATTTATGGTTATAAAGGAACAGTAGAGGATTTACTAAAGTCTCCTCTATAATAAATATTCTTATTAGTAAATTTTCTTTACCATTTGTCAAAAGAACAAAAATTGGCATTACAGGGGTTAAGCCTCTATTTCTCTAATTGATTACCAAGCTACAGATTATCATATGGATTAGAATGTTTTATTTTGATTACTGTCAAGCTTAATTCTGTTTTATCTGACCTTGCAGTTTACTGGTTTTCATTCTTTAATTGGGCTGCCCTACCATAAAACAGATATTACACTTGGCTTACTTTTGGTTTGGCTTTTAACTATATTATTATATACTAGTTACACTTTTACAGATCCAAACTGTATATTTAAAGTTTTCCTGTAATCTCTGCTGAAGCTCAGTAAGCAAGAATGTTTTTATTCTCCTTTGTTGACTATCGATCGAGCCTTTTTCTTCATTACTGGGCTGTCCTGTCTACATTTTGATTACATAAAAGGGAATTCCTTTACCTTATGATCTTCCTCTACTCTCAGGGCTTATACACACACACACTCTCTCTCTCTATTTGTCTGATTTTGTCGGGCCTTCCTAGATTCATTTTAGACTCTGGGGGTTCTTCTGAGCTCACATATTTTAGTTTTTGAATTTCCTTTGGTTTACTTTGTTCATTTCATGTTCACAAGTATGTTGGACTTTTACATATCATATTTTATTTTTGTCTCATTGAGGATCTTTGCAATAGCCATTTAATTTAATAGAAGTTGGGTGTGGCTCTCATTATTCCAAGGAGAAAAAAATATTACTATTAAGAGGAGCTTTGGATGGAAAGACTTTCAGATGATTTCATAGTTGAATAGAATAATAAAAATTAAATGTAAACCAACAGAGCTCACTTTCTTTTTCTTTTTTTTTAATACAATCACTTCAAATGCAATGGAAAGCAAACATGCTTGGTAGGCATTTATTATTATGATAGGAGTTAGAATCAAAAGGAATAAATAACATCTATTTTATTTCAGGCTACATAGCACAAAGCAGTCATATGTTTTCTTCTGCATGATATAATATTATACAAAATGACGCACCAGAGTTTCAGTTCCATATAGAGAGCGCGCTATATAATTGATCTTCTTAGTAAACCAAATCAATCATTCCAAGAAACTCCCATCATCTTTGCAGCGAAGCCATATCGATCTGCGGCCTCATCAATCTATTATAATAAGAGGTCATTTATGATACGAATTAAGAAGGGGCAAAGCTGAGATAAAGTAAGGCATTAAAACATAAAGCAGGTTACGTATACAAACCAGTTTCTGGGTAGGTCTACCAGCTCCATGACCAGACTTGCGATCAATGCGAGCAATGATGGGATTCTTCTGTGGACTATTCTCCAGGCTCGTGCAGAGTTCGTATTGCATGGTCTTCAGACATTAGAAGAATGTAAATATTTCATTATTAAGGATCATATGGTGAAAATACAATGATCAGAAAGTCATATACAAGTAATTGGTACAGCGGCGATAGAGCGTTTAATTTTGGAAAACTTAAATACATGCCACTCAATTCCTATGTATGCGTGCATGTCAAATGTTAAAAAGGTAGCATTTTTAATGTGATATGAAAGATTTGGGTGTTATTGATGTAAAAAAGTAAAGTTTAGGTGTTAGATGTGTAAAAAATACAAAAATTGGGTATGGCCCCTTAATTTTTTGGCATTAGAAATGGAGCTCTCTTGCTAATGATTTAGATATTCGGCAAAAAGAGCAACATTTTTTACACTTCAACTACCAGGTTTGTGTGCCGTTTTCACATTGAAGTAGTTAGACAAATGATTTATTTTATCTTCATTGTTACATGTGCTAAATATTTCTCTTATTTGGAGAATATTCTACTTCATTATACTTTTTCCTATTGCTCTTCTCTTGTCTATTAGTCTATATATAAGTAAATGTGTGTACTTGCATGAGAATCAAATAAGCAATCATGAAACATTTTTATGCGCCCATCAAACCCTTCATGTGAGAAAATATGACACCAGCATGGAAGCTAACATGACAGAAATGGTGCTCCCTTGTTGCATACATCTTCAATAAAGGATCTTTGTTTTTAATATTAAATTTAATAATTCTTTTAAAATTTGTCCCAGGCAGACACTTCTAAGCCTACAATATATCATGCGGCAAACTGCTCCAATTTGGTCACCTGAATAACGCATTGTATTGAAATTCAATAGAATATTTTATTTACCAGTCTTAGTATCAATGGAGACAAATTTATATCTCCTACATTAAGATCAGTATCAAATGCAATGAACCATAGTAAATTAAAGGGCATTTACATTCATACCACCCAATTCTTATGTATTTACATATCTGACACATACATTTGTTTCTTACATTTCTACCACCCAAATCTTTCATATCTACCGTCATTTTAACTTATAAAAAGTGAAATACAATTTTTCATGCATGAGTAAGGTGGTATGTAAAAGTTGGAAGTTTAGGTGTTAGCTATGTAAGTCTTCATAAATTAAAAGGCCAGGAATCTTAAGTCGGATTTAGCTGAAATGAGCATTTGCACGACAGCAAGCCATTAAGTTAATCATGTAGTCAGAGCAAAAATATTCTTATTATGAATACTAACGGTTAGCAGCAAGCCTATCCTGAGGGATGCAAATCTCAATTGCAAGGTAAAATAAATTATTTTTCTGGAAAATTTTTGGTCAGAAATATAAATAAAAATGATAGAAAAAAGTGTAGCAACTGCTTACTGCCAACAATTTTAATGAGTGCAATGGCACCACACGATCATCATGATCAGCTGTTAGCAACATGGTTGGAGGGTATTGACAAGATGAATCAGAAGACTTCTCCCATGGTCTCTTCACGTTATGAAGAGGTGAGTATCTGCAACATAGAGCTACTATAATATTATATATAATGTGAAAACTCATATTTAAAAATTATTTTATTTTATTTTATTTTATATTTAACAAAAATTCTTAGTAATGGTTAAATATGAGCTGATTACAAAAACAAAAGTTGAATCACACAAGTATTTTAACAAATTTATAATAAAAAAAAATCAAGGCATTTATGGTTATGCAATTCTACAAAGATTGGCGATGCCACTTGCAAGGTGCATCTGTTTTTTGTATTGTATTTTTTCTTTTGTAAAATGGAGTTAATTTTCCTATAATTATTTCCTCATCATAGTTCTATTATATTCAATATGCCTTCATAATGGTGCTTGAGCAACTGAATGTAACATCGTTGGCAGTCAATCATTGTGAGTAGTCAGCCAAAATTGCAACTAAAATTTTCTCACTGTGAGAATATTACCCCAAGTACATAATCATTTTTTACCTCCAAAACAATATGTTGGAGCGCCAGGCCTATATGCTAAAATTCTCATAAAATCACATCATTTGAATGATTGTCCCAATTTAATCGAGTCTAACACAAGTCTATCTAGGTTAAACTTAATTATATAATTGCTCCAACATAATGTAAATTTATCCAAATGTGGCTAAATTGCAGTCAAATCTAACATGTTCGCTCAAAGGAATCCGGTCTGATCATAAATTGGGCTCCAAATCCTCTTGACTGGATCTAGACCACGCTCAAGTGCACCTAAACGAATAAATGACATAATCTAATCAAGCAAAAACCATTTGAATTGCCTTTTTCTATGCATATTTAAGTGCTTCACGCTCCAAAACTAATTAATAGCATTGAAAAACGCCTCTCAGAGCATACCCTATCCCTTCTCCCACACAAAAAGCTGATGGCCACCCACCTAGCAGACCTCGTCATTGAAGTCCGGCTTGCTAATCCCTCTAAAATAAAAATAAAAAGAGCTGCTTAAAGTCACCTCCAGCAAAAAAAGTTTCAGACTGCTATATGCGCCTACTTATTCTTTCTCCTCACAACTGAACTACACATTAACATTGACATGCCCATCACTGAGAGAAGCCCTTTCCTCACAAAAAGAAGATGCAGCCTCCCTTTCACTTCAAAGAGGCTCCGACTGCTCCATCTAAACCCGCTAAGCAACTCTTCGACTCTCATCTCTCTATGCTTTCCCTTGCAACCTTACTGTCACTCTCTCTCCCTCTTTCTCAATATCTCTTCTATTAATATATCTCTCTCACAGCCTCTCTAATTCATTATCTCTCTCTCTCTAAATATCATTCTTTCAATCTCCCTCTCTACCTCGCTTTCTTTGCCCCTATCTCACTCTATTCACTATCTTAACTCTCTTTCTTCTCCATGTCACATTCTTCAACTCCTTCACTTCTCTCCCTCTCTTTATATCAAAGAGCAGTGGCAATGAATAAAATGCTATAAAAGTCATGTCTCCACACGCGACAACATCACAATCACTAATTACTAATATAGTCATAACATGTATGACTACACACATGGCCAACATCGGGTATCACAGCGCAAGATGACACATCATGCACATTTACAATTTGATTTGCGAGGCATTAGCATCATTGTTCTCTCAAGTCAATATTATTTTATAATTTGAATGTGTATTTACAAATGTGTATTTACAGGCATAAGTCCAAGGCTTCATCATGCCCTCCATTATGTGATGGGACGCCCTGCTTCATTATCAATTTGATAAATTTTAGTTTTGCTTGCAGGACATTCCAAGACCCTATTAGGGGAAACATAGAAGGGATGGCAAGATTTCCAGTGAAATTCATTCTCCTATATAACTTATAATTGCCTTTGCAATTTATCTTAAACTCTCATACATACATTTCTTAGTGTGGTTGAAATCCAAACAGACCATTCACAATAAAGAAAATTGCAATAAGTATCCATCTTAATTTGAGAATCAAGTTGTGAAGGAAGAAGGAGATTGAATCTGCTGACTCTAGAACATTCAATTTTTTTTATTAATATTGTAGATGGTAATGATTTTCATATCACAGTGAAAATCAAAGAGAATGTTATTAGGACGCCATAGGGTGGCTGAATCGTCAATCAAATATTATACAAAGATATCAAGGTGCTGAGAACTGGACTGTCGAACCAACTCATATTATAATAGGATAAGAATCAGTATGAATTTTTAAGCTAGTTTAACAAACTCGTTTTGTTTTTTAATAGGACGGTGATGATTTATGTTGACATTAACTTTTAGTTTAAACTTATCTAGTTTGTTATTTATAAATGGGGTTTTCTTCGATTGTAGATTTTATTTAGGAATGGATTATATCTTATCCTTCTTAAAATTTTATATTCAAAAGTCTAAATTATGTAGTAAAACCAGTCAGAAAATTCTCCCAATTTGTCCATTTCTCCCGTCTGAGCTGATCACCCCCAGCCCACAGACTTGCCTGTAGCCAAAGGGTGAAAAACCAATGCTGATGCTGTTTTTGCCCCATTGCTCACTACTCCGACTATGTTTTTGGCAAGTTGCCATCTTGCCTGTTATTGCCGCAGCATTACCTGCTTACAATCGATGCTGATCCGCCGCTAATTGTTTTCAATGTTGCTGGTAAAGCCAGTTTGCTGATTACAGTAGGAACAACAAAAGAGTGGATCGAGGAGGGTACTCATTCTCTTAACGAAGAAAAACAAAACTCAAGAGAGGGAAAAGTGTACACATCAAATAAAAGACCAGAACTTGATAGTGACATTCATCTACAGTAATTAAACTAAATTATAGAGTTGATTACAAATCAAGTTGGTATCAAAATATTGATCTTTAGTGCAGGACAAAGAAGGAATATAAAGAGAAAAGAAAGCCACTGCGGGTTGTATCAACAACAAAGAAAGAAGGAAAAATAAGTAGAAAATCAATCAATGGGTAACTATGATCCTACATTAAATCTAGTTGATCAAGTCACTAGACTGATAGAGCGTATATGACCACCCTGTCATGTTGAAATGCCCGTCTAAAAATGAGTGGCCATCATGAGGCGACTAGAGGATGTTCATTCAAGTGATATGCTGAGTGTTTTGCCCAATGGGGTATGTAGAATATCAGTATAACAAGCAACTTTTAAGACAATGCCTCAGATAATATACGCATGAGCACCCCACAAAATTCTAACATCAATCGATCACTTTAAAATAAATCTTTCGGAATTACAGAATTTAATAAAGAACGCCTTATGGCATTATCCACGAATTACAAATAAACATAACTTATTTTTTAGCATATATCTCAACTAATCAAGCATGATGGTAATGCTTGTAGAGCTCAAAAATCATGAAAATTGTCTAAGGGTTTAACTTCTCGAAAACAAAAAGAAGTAAAACAAGAAAAATAATGCAAGGATGCTCTATAATATTAGTTAAATACATGATCATAATAGAGAAAATGTTGAAAGGTGCTTCATTAACTCTTCTTCAACAGAGAAAGAAGGGGAAAGGAATGATTATTGCTGGTATGAACAACATAGCGCTATTCCTGTACACAAAGAAAACCCATCCCTATCTTTAATGGCTATGCCAAAGGATATAGCGGCAAGATTATCCTCTAATTTGAAAACGAGATAAATTGTTCGCTCTAAAGTGATATATCAAATCATCTGGATCAAGATAATCAAGGTAAATTTCCAATTACATGAGCTAGGACTAGGGCTGTCAACTTGGCTCTCGTGTTCGGCTCCTTCGTTAAGCTTAACGAGCCGAATAAGAACAATCTTTTAAGCTCAAAATATAAACGAGTCGAACAAGAACAAATATTTGTTCACTCATATTTGGCTCGAATTGGCTCGAAAAGAAATAAAAAAATATATTGGTTCAGTTTGGGCTAGCCAAGCCAATAACACCATTTTTTCTCAATTCATCGGCAATAACACCTCAATAACACTGCAGTAACACTACCAATAACACCTACTTGAAGCGGCGCAAACCTACCAATAACACCACTCGATGTCACTGGCGCGGAACCTTAATAACATCTCAATAACATCACGGTACAACCTTCAATAAAACCAACTTGACGCCGCTGTTGCGAAACCGTAATAACACTACGATACAACCCGTAATAATACTACAATAACACCTGTCAATACCGCCGCAAATTCTTCAGCCATGTCGCACTAATACTAACCTTACCGGCGCAATCCAACCCCAATAACACCACGCCAAACACGAGCCGAACAAGAACACCAATATGCTATTCGAGTCAAACACGAACACACTGTTCACGAGCTAATTTCGAGCACGAGCCAATTTCGAACAAGCCGAACACAAGCCGAGGCAGAGCTCACTCAGGCTCAGCTCGTTTACAACCCTAACCTAAGACTAAAGAATTAGAAAAAAAAAAACCAAACAAAAACCCCAAATACAATATTCCAATCAAAAGCTTAAAAGAGCCCAAAATTTAAAATATTTTATATGTAATATATATTTTAATGTTTTGCCATTTCTATCTGTCACAAAAGGGCATATATAGCTAGCCTTTAAATGTTTGAGAATGGACGAAGTATTAAAAATAAGTAGTTGAAACTACTTCATTAATGGCCACCAATCCCCTTTTTGGTTCTTTTTTCCCTCTCATTTTTCCAATAATAAAATTTATCCCACGAGAAATGTCGTGATTATAAATATGACCTCAAAAGCAACATAACTGCAAATTTATCCCAAGAGTACTTATATTTAGTTGGTAATTAATGGCTTCAAGTGTTGCCTCTTTTCGTAAGTTAGTAGTCATCCCTCTCATGCCTAAGTTTGTTACTCGTCCCTTCCAATAGCAGCTCAGAATCTTCTCACATCTTACTCTAGTTCATATGCATCATCCATAACAAACAAACAAGCAACAAAAAGCCTCAATTTCACCCCAACCGCCTTAATAAAGCTATAGGTTGTGGGATCCAAATTTGCTCCCCAACCTCCCTCACAGATAAATGAATGAGAGATTTTATATGAGTTTCAAGCTCAACTTTTCAAAAGGCGGATGAGACAATATATAAGACACTGCTTAGAGATTTCGTCCTCATTTTGTACAAACTATTATGATTAACTACCCCTCCCGATAAAGAGAAGACACTTTTGATTAATGGTAATCATTAAGGCACTTGATTACTCGACGTATAATAACAGTAATTTCATTTTTAACTATGTAAAAAATTATCATCGTTAAACTTAGAGCGGATGATAAGAGAAATGATGACTAACCCGATCTAGATATTATAATTTCATCATTCTAAAATGTCATGAACCTTAATCTACTTATTCAGAGAAGATAGCCAACCCAACCTAACAAAAGATTCCTTATTAGCAGTCAAGAGTTCTTTAGTCTAAGGGAACCATATAGACCTGTAATAAATATATGTCTAAAGAAAAAAATCAACTATAATTATCGAAATATTTTGCAAGGTTGTGAAAACAGGACCGGACATCGAACCATTAGAAAAAAGATTTAAGATTCAATGAGTAAATCGAGGTTGAACAGTATATTAAACCGAACGATATAATAAATATAAAATTTATTTTAATATATCTTAAATAAAATAATAATGATGTAATAATATTATTTTTATCAATTTAGTAGATAATATGTTAATTTAAGACACTTCATTTTTGAATATCTTAATTAATATTCTAAATCAAAATTTTCAAACATAACATTTTCTACTTTTTATTTAAATATATTAACTCTAGTCAACATATTAAAATCAAAACGTTAAAATTGAATTATATTATAATCGGTCGAATCTTTGAAAATCAAACTAGTTCACCAGTTCAACCCTCATTCTGACTAGTCCAATCTCAGTTCAGTGTAGAAACAGTTTTGGGCATGGACTGTCTAATGATTTGTTCATGGTTGTACTAGTCAAACAATCGAGTTTAAAATTATAATATTGTGTCCTACCAAATATACCCTATAATTCACAGATCAAAGGAATATGAAGTTATTAAAAAAACATACGGGGCTATAATCATACTCGTATTATAGTAGAGCTTACTAACCCAATCCAATCGAAAGGCTCTAGTACTAAGTGTTTTTTATGTTTGGTCGACAGGTCAAATCATACTCATTTGTTTTGTGTAGGACGGGGCTATAATCATACTTTTATTATAGTAGAGGTTACTAGCCCAATCCAGTCGAAAGGCTCTAGTAGTGTATTTTTAAGCGGAGTCGACAGGTCAAATCACACGAACAGAAGACTCGTTCTTATTAGAGTGTGAATGTAGTAGTATACTTAATATGATATTTGCTCAATATAAACTTAGGTTAATCATAAATTTGTCGCCTTAATAAATGAATACAAAAGATGGATGAATTCTAATTTAAATATTAAATGACAGATTTTACTTTGATATTTTTATTTTTATAGTTTGATTTTTTTTTTATCTCCTTCGATTAAAATTTGCATTCAAGAAAGTCATCATCAATGATTTAAATAATTTTAACACCATCCCACTTATAGAGGATTGGGCTTATAACCTGAATCAATTAAGTTTATTGAAATATTTTTTTGAACTTCTAA
This sequence comes from Phalaenopsis hybrid cultivar, assembly GCA_002079205.1. Taxonomy (NCBI): domain Eukaryota; kingdom Viridiplantae; phylum Streptophyta; class Magnoliopsida; order Asparagales; family Orchidaceae; genus Phalaenopsis; species Phalaenopsis hybrid cultivar. The sequence continues at coordinate 18,104 of JXCR01131187.1, read as the reverse complement.
AAATAAACCCCTCAGATTGATATTCACAAATAACACGGCATCATTAACAATTGAATAAAAAAAACATTTGAAGTACTTCCTTTTGACGTTTGCTTAAAAAATTATTAAGAAGATCAGTCATATCGACAACTTTAATTATGAGGACTGAACTTATTAAATAAGGAGTCTAAGCACCATCCCACTTAGAGATCAGTTTTGTTTGTTTTCAACTTTTGAAAAAAACACCATTTTATAGCCGTTTCGTTCCTGATTTTTCGTCTCGTGGTCGAGACCGCCAATTCTCCTCACCCTTATTCACGAACGCGGATAGCATGGTGTGTTCTGCAATTCGCACAGAATGCCTATACCCTTCGCTTCACGTCGCTCCCCACGATCGTACCCTAGCCGCTTGAGAAGGTCTCCCCTGCTAGCCTTGCCTCGCCGGTCCTAGACTCCCTTTCACCGCAGGAAACATCTTCCCAAATTCCTTCTCCTACATTCTTCTACTTGCCCATTCCGCTTCTCCTACACTCTTCTTCGCCATTATCCTTCTACTACATTCTTCTTGAAAGGCATTATTCTTGCCGGTTACATTCTGCCCTTAATTGCTTTGGTGATATGGTGCAGAAGCTATATTTTGTAACATCTTTTCTTGAGAAATAGTTCGCATTTGAGTATTCATGGTTTTAGACTGCCCGTTAACTCTTTTTTTTTTTTATACATGTTTAGAAAAAATAGTTTGCATACCTCTGACATCAAGTAATTCCCTACATCTAGAGCACAAGGTAAATCAGGTATCTCATTTCATAGCATAATTCAAAAACTCTCCTCAATAGAATCTCATCAAACTCTCTGTCAAGAATGCGATGTTACATTATTTTATAGGAGTGTTTCGTAAGGATACTACATAAGCGTGGTTAGCAATACTATGGAGTAAGAACAGGGAGAACATGAACTCGAGGTTGATCCCTATCCTCCCAAACCTGCAATCGGTCAACAATAACCATTGCCATTTTTTGGACGACAATTAGCATCTCTAGATACATGTTCAAGTGATTTCCTTGAGCTAGCAAAGCATTAAGACTAAAATTATCAAACAAACTGGCAAGCACGTTAAACAAAGAATCAAAGTAGAATGAAATTTATCTTTAACCATTACTCTCTTTTTTTTACCATTGTCGGTCCCAAGCCCCAATGTGAAAAGTGGAGGGTTGCGTTAGGTAGTTGACAGCCAGTGTAAAACTTATCGAAAAAAATCATGACAAGAAATTTGCAATGGAGAAAAAGGATTCATGTTGTCGACCCCACGAAGTGGGATTAAGGCTTTGTTGTTAATGTTGTTGTTGTTGTTGTTGTACTCTTTCTCTCCTTCTTGAGAATAATAATTGAATGCAAGCTTTGTAATTTTGATAATTGAATGCAAGCTTTGGCATAGTGCCTAAAAAGATTGGTCCTTTGTCATTTTTTCAACTCCTATTCCTTCAAATTTCTCTTTGTTTTATTGCAGCATTATTTTATTAAAAATGAGCTCAGGCAATTTGAATAGCTCTAAGGGGACCAAAGATCGATCAGTCCTTTGTGATTGTAACCTGCTGTGTGTTGTATTTACGATATTGAATGGTGACAATGCACGCATAAAGTTTTATAAATATCCCAAAAAATTTAAAAATAAAGAATGCAGATTTTTTCATTGGGTTGATGAAGCAAGAGATGCAATACAGGAGCGAAATGATTATAAGATAATTGCACTTGATGATACGGTGAAGAATGATCTGAAGGACTTGAATTTCTTGTGAAGGCCTTACTTTTGTTTGATTTTGTCATCATAGCATTGCTTTTATTGTTGTTAACGTTGTACATGTTTTGATTATGTTCATGTATTTTAGAGGACAAACCGTACTACTACTTAAGGTTTATTTTTGTAAGCAAAGTCGTATTTTTGGCTGAAATGTTGTTTATGTTGAACATATGTTTGTATAATTGATTTGAGGGCATTAATTTTTGTTAGTGTTTCTATTTTAATTCTCTTATGATCCAATCAGTAATAATAAATTCATAAATTGACATTATATTGATTCCTAGGGCAACACTTTCAATACTGTGTTTTTCAAACAGAACCGTATTTTCCAAAATGAACTGTGTTTATATACTGAGGGATATTAATCAACAGACAACATTTTTGGAACTGTGTTTTTAAACAGATCTGCTGCTTCTGAAACACCAGCTTGTGAACAACAAATTTGCAATAGCAGTTTTTGAACCCATTTTTTCTACAGCTACAATCAAAACAAACACACCCCAATTCTTGTCAGGAGGACCAGATTAGCAAAAATAGGGCTCAGTCTTATCAACTCTAATCCTTATGAAGAGGATCGTACCATCCAAGGTAGAGACTCATTACTGTCAACTCCGACCATTATCAAGAGGGAGGATTAGACTAGTTAAGATAGGGCTCAATCTTCTCTACTCCAATACTTGTCAGGAGGATAAAACCCACTAAGATGGACTTACAACATTGCTCTATTAGAGCGTGTTTAGCTTGAAGTTTGATTTACGAGAATCTCTCGGATGAGATAACCTACGGTTGCTAACAAGAATTCTCCGGTCTAAATAGTTTTGACAACTTATTTAGGCTAAGTAAATTTAAAAGAAAATAGTGATGCCAAAATTATGAAACCGTGAGATCTTAATTGATGTAGCTCAAACTAAATTAAAGTTTCCCCCTCAACATTTCAACATTTGAACAACAACAACGAACAAACTAAAATGTGACCTATAAACCACAAACCTCAAACCCTTAAACCTAAGAACTACTATTACTACAGCAGAAGGCTCAGAGCCAACTTCATGGGCAGCACAGCTAGGAGCTTGGATCGAGCAATAAAAGGATTTTCTTCAGCAATCTCTCTCCATAGTCTAAATAAAAAATCATAGGGCTCTGAGGTAACTTGCTTAGCGCGACGTAAATCCTCACAGCTTTTTTAGGCTCCTGTGCAACAATGTTATGCAGCATAAGTCCTAACTCGTCTTATATTTCAAGATTATTATTTGGTAGGACGTAAACCCTCCTATAATTCTTAGTTATTTGCATAATCAGGTGTTATATAAATGTATGTCTCAAATAATAAAATTAATAGGATTGAGTACTCAAATAACATCTTCTCCAAAACACAGCCACACAATAGGATAGTTTAGAAAATCACTGAGAGTTCTCCTCAGGATCTATGACGTCCCCCACCCCTTCCTTACCTTGAACTCCTAAAATAACTGGTTCCATTTGGTCTCTTCACATTTGACTTTTCGCTTCCTACCGTGAAAATTTAAATCTTGAATTCTTGAAGACTAATACCTCTGATCATATCGAGGGTTTTCTCAAGTGACCTCGGTCATTTGAGATGTAATTAACTACAGGGGTTTGCCGGTCACACAAAAAAATTAGCAAATCAAACGAATATCAAAAATTTTTTTGTTTGAATGATTGGGTCCATCGTCGAGGGATACACTTATCTTTCAGGAAGGTGGAGTATTTGCGGTATCAGACACGGTTATATAAAATACTAGGCGAATGAGATACATTCAGTCTCATTTTTCAAAATTAAAACACACTATGTTCAAAAATAAAAAAAGTCATAAACCTTTTTATATTAAATTAAATTTGAAAATTATTTCAAAAATCAAAAAAGTTGACCAACAATTTTTAGCGTTTCTACTGGGACTAGTTTCTCTCTCCATTTTTATCAGAAGATTTTGTCCTCATACATCAATAGTGTGTCCATGTCTCTCATGGGTCAGACTACCATTCTTTCGTTGGCAAGCCTCACTCATTTCTTTCCTCGGCAGATATAGTCTAACTCCTTTAGATTCTGGAGCCATTTGTTTAAACATCCCTAAACAGAATAGTTCTAGAATCTTTAGGGTTTAAAGTGGGGTGGAACCCGAATAAGTGTGATAGGTTAAGAGTGTTTTATCGAAACCAGTTCGATGCGAAGTCACCCCTCCAAGTCTTGGACCGGGTCCTACGCTTCATTCCTCTTTGGGTTTGACTTGTTGCAAACAGGTTCAACTGCAATTTCACTCTCACAATCCTCCATTTAAACTCCAAACAAAGCACAAAATTTGAAACAAAGAAACTCATATGAATAAATTTCAACGGATGCCCAGTTTATAAAACAATTATGTTAACTTAAGTACTTTCGTTGAAATTACAAGGCGTGGGACGTCACTAATTTCCTGAAATTCTTCAAATGACAGAAACAGTGTATTCACCAAAGTTGATTTTTTTATTCGACACCCGAATAAAATTGGTTGTTAGCAAGAACGAGCTGTCTGACCTTGCGATTATCAAGTTTCGACAGGGATTCGATAATATTGAAGCTAAGTTCGGGAATGTTGTTGTCATAGTAATGAAATCTGAAAAGGACAAATCTGTCGAGCCTGTTGTGGAGTTCAACCTGAAATCTGCTAATGAATTCCCCCTCTAAAGAGGGTGTTGGTTGAAAAGAACCCTGATGTCGCTAGAAAGACTGTCACTAAGAAAGTTGGGATTGTTCCCTGGACTATTTTTCTTCTATCACCGAATTTACCTCTACTACACGAGTTGCTCTGCTAAACAATGGGAGGGAGACATCATATGAAGAAGAGACAGTCGATGTTTTTGCCACGTCATTCTCTGTATTTGAGATTGGGTCCAATTCAAAGTTTATGCGACTGACTAAGACACATGAAAGTAGGCACAACAGGAAGATTATGAAGGCCAAGAAAGCGAAAGCCGCAGAGTTTGCTGCTATATACACCGCCCTCCAACTAAATGAGACAATATTACGTGAGACCTCGCCTCTACCAGGAGTAGGTTTCACTCGTTGTTTTCCATCTCCGAAGAGGATGGAGTCTATAAATTTACTACCACATTACCAACACCATCTCTCCATAATGGTCCAAGGTCATTGACGAAGTTCAAAGAGAAATCTAAGACAATGGCAACAAGTGACAGAGATAAGCAGTTGAGGCAGGATTTCCATCCTTCTCAGCGATACGGTCAACAATCATTCTAACAAATGCCACACCGGATGGATGGAAGACATGCTCCATCTGCGGCCAAGCAATTGAATAAAGTATATTGTTTCAGAAAAGAAGTTATAGTAAAGATGTTCTGAGATTTGATTAATAATCCTAAATTCAGATTACGAGAGCCAAGGAGGCCGGAGGAAGTCGACAAGAATGACCTCTCAACTACTGCCCCTCCCACAGATTGCTCGGACACACTATAGAGAACTGTATCAACTTCAAATTATGGATCGAGAAGAACTTTAAAACTTGGAACATAACGATTCTGAAATAGTATTTGACAGAACCTGAAAAAGGTTCTATCACTATAATTTTGATTGACCCAATAGTTCCAATTAACCTCAAGACAACTACACCAGTGCTCAGCAAAATAGGTTAGTCTCATCAAAAACATCTAGTTGATCTTAAAGTTATCAAAGGACGATCGATCGAGGCTTGGAAAGGATCTGAGCCGACATTGCACGATCATTAGAAGAACGAAGAAAAGTTATGGATGATTCAGATTAAATGATGGAAGACTTCACATAAATCAACGTTTAACCTTGAGCGATGTTCCATTACCCACCGAGGAAAACACTGCCGATGAGTTGTGTTGACCTCATTTTTAGTTGAGGTCTAATTTTTCCTCTTTAGTAGCTTGAGGTCTAACCATAGGATTTTCTTGTTGACTATTCCTAGAGAACTAGAAAAGGAACCCTCACCATTAGAAATTACAAACTCTTCTTTACTAAACTTGAAGTTTCACATATTGGTCCTAACCTCTAGCACTTAGTAGGTAGGGTTAGTATGGAGAGTCTCCCATAAGATGGTCAGACCTTAGGACTAACCCTGGGTGAGCTAGTTTTGGTGGGGCTAACTTGCACACATTACACTCTCTCACATTCCCCAAACCCTAAGATCCCTTAAGTTGGTCTCCTGAATCCTTTTGGAAAGCTCATATCGATGAACCTATACCCCTAGTCTTTGGCTAAGAGGGTTACAACCAGCATATTGAGCATCCAAAATGAATCCTCATATGGCTTCTATTGGTTTGGCATGTCTTCAAGGCTTACTTTCTTGTTCTAGCCCAGAATCAACAAATTACCAAAATACCCCTACAACCCTAATCTTTGCCAAAATTCCTAAAATTACTCAAAACACTCAAATGTCTCCAAAAATCATCTCAAACCACTTCCCACTACCTAAATTCACCAAAATTACCAAATTTTAAAATACCCCCAAAAATCATCAAATTACCAAAATGCCCCTCATGACCTAAAAATTCTAAAAATTCTCAAAAATTCCCAAATCATCCCAAATATTTCCAATTTCAATTTTTGGCCATCACATTAACCAAATTTGACCAAAAGCCCCAATTTGCCCTTAAAAGACCCAAATGTCCTCAAATTAACCTCAATTTTGGCCCATATGACCCCAATCTTGCCCAATTTCAATCCTAAACCAAAATTTAGCATCCTCAATCCTAATCTAAACAAAATTCAAGCCCAATTTGATCCATTGCAAACCCAATTTTACCAAAATAAAAAAACAACAATTTTGACCATATGTCTAAATTCCCCAAATTAACCTCCCAATTCAATTCAAAATCACTTGAAATTCTTTCAAAGTCTTCATGACATATTCTTATACCAAACTCAACATTCAATTAGCCCAAATTTTAGCCCAAAATGAATTTCAATTTCAAAACCCCAAGCCCACCACATTTAATTCCGAAAGCCCAAATCCAAAGCCCACGTGATAGTTTTATTTCTCCTCATCATTCATTCAATTAAAATCATTCCTAAAGTTTTAAATTCATGATAAATTTTTTTCAAATGAAGTCTCATGCAAACTTCTCAAAAATACCAAATAAATCCAAAATCTCTTCTCATGAAAATTAGTCAAGCTACATGCAAGCCATGAAGCCACTCCCAAGTCATAGAAAAATCATGAGAGTCTTGCCACATCACCAAACTATTAATGAAAAGAGGTCAAGCCACTTTCAAGCCTCCTTAAAAATGTTTTAACCCTTTTAATGACACACTTAAACCCATGTTTAGCCAAAATCCCTTGGATGGGAACCTCTCCACACCACTTCAGCCGAGCCACCTAATTCTCCTCAGCACTCAAACCTTCCTTGAGGGGTGAACCCAACCCCAAACCATGATTTGACCCAAATTGACCCAAAATAGCTCTTTCCCCATACTACTTCAATTCAATGCCTTTACTCATGGCCAACCCCAATTGACTCAACCAAACCCAAGCCCTGACCTCCCTGAGCCAGATGGTGACCTGAGCCAAGCCGACCGACCACCTAGGCTGCCGGAAAAGTCATGGCCAAGTGCTCCCCCATGGCTAAAACTCAAAATTAAACCCATCCAAGTTGTCTCATCCCAATTGAATTTTTGCACTTTGATGGAATCCACATAAGCAACCTAAAACACCCACTAATTGACCCTAGTGGCGTCTTTTTCCCCCTCTATCTAAACCCACCCTCCATGGACAAAAGAAAAGAGCTTGAAATTTCTTGGGGAAACTCTGTCAAATTGCTTCCAGAGCTTCCTTAAGACCTCTTGAGTTTAACCCAACCATCCTTAGTCACTCAAGTCTACTGCTCGAGCTCAATTTTGGAGCTCAAATTCAAGCCCGAAACAGAACAACTCATAAAACTCCACAAAATTCAAATTAATTTCACTCACACCATCTCCAGAGTGAGAGAGGAAGATCCCCCATAGAAGCCACATCACCAGAGTACCTTAGAGTGGACTTTGATCAACACCCCAAATCGGCCTTGGTTGAAATCATATCTAGGCATATCACTATTGCTTGAGGCTTCATCTTGGAGCTCTTTGAACTCAAGACAAGCTTTTGGAAGCACCTAATCGAGACCACATCTCTTAGGCAAAGATATTGAAACCTAATCCTAAACCGAACTTCATTTAACTCTTCATGCTTATAGAGTTGATTTAAGGGAAGAAAATCCTCGAACCCCTGACCATATATGATTATATCACTGGATTATTATGAATATAATGATTATGATTTTGGCTACGCTTTGACTGTTTCTAATGATAACGTAACTAATTTTGTTCGATCTAACTCCGATCTCGAATCCCAAACTGATCCTCAAATCGTACTTGAGTCTGGTGAGTCTGTTAATGAGAATAAAGAAGACATTGACAATACCAGATACCAGCGTCGGGAGTGAGGAGTCAGTCCTCGAGTGTCACGGTGCACCACTTGCTATTAACTTAGATCTCTCTGATGATGAAGGAATACCAGAAATTTTACCTACAACATCTCAGGAATAAGAAATTACAGAAGTAAATCTAAGGAGCGAGAAAGCATTACCCCCAAGGTCAGCTCTAGTAGATAAATGAAAACAAATAATACATCCACATCTGTCAGTGGAAGAGCCACATAACCAAGTGAAAATAGGAGGATTATACATAGTTGATTATAACGTGCTTAGCTCATCTTAGGAGGTTGCCGACCAAACTTAGCATCTATGATACTACAATCCAATCAAAGGAGATGAGGGAATCCCTGGTTACAGCCTTTCTTGACCCAGCGATTTTCTTAGCTCAATTGGTCAGCACATCCACGGATGAAGTTTGATCGTTAAAAGAACAACATGGGATAACATTCACGGATGAAGACTTGTTGCTCGGTACCACCGACCATAACCGATCGCTCTACATCTCCATCAACATCGGCAGATTTGTATTGCCCAGAATCCTGGTAGACCTGTGAGCATCACTAAACTTAATGAATCAACAAACATTGGCATTGGATATTGAAGCTCAAGAGCTTACGGCTGATAAAATGATGTTAAGACGATTTAATCAGAAAGGAGAAAAAACCCTTTGATCGATTACATTGTTAATGAAAGCTGGAGAGCTAGTAACAACCGCAAAATTTCATATCATCGATGCAGAAACTTCTTTCAATGCTCTTACTTGGAAGACCATGAATTCACGAGCATAATATAGCTCTGTCATCCTTACATCAATGCATCAAATATTTCAAAGAAGGACAAGAACATTGTATTAAAAGGGATTTACAACTGTTCTCAGTTCATGGAGTAGGCATTCATGAAGACGCCGCCTACTACGCACCTCCAAAGAAAACGGTCTTTTCACGTGAAGTTGTATCAAATGAAGTGTGAGATTCAGAAGAATCACGAAGAAGAGGTCATTCAACTCTGCTTTGACATTCTACTATCATCTCTTCACAATGAGGTGGTAGAGGTTCTTTTAGCCCATACACCCGAGATCGAGGCCAGGGACGTGGATAAGGTAGAACAAAAACGATTGTTGAACGAACTAGGCCGACCATCAACATCGACATGGAAAAGAGTTCTGATGAAGAAAGCTCCGAGGAAGAAATGATGATGATAAAGCAAAAAAACCTTGATACGATATCTCATTGGAAGACGTGAAAAAAGATGAATATGAGTTAATGTATGATCGGATCAACCACTATATGAATGCTATGACCCTTACTCCGATCTACCCTCAAAAGGTTGAGTTTAGAAGTCAAGGAAGTCCACAGTGTTGGTTTGAAGCCGATCAAGTTTTACCGTGCTTCCTCTTTTACTAGTTCTGAAAATCATGTAAATTTGGATGATAATTCTAATGAATTAATGAAATTACATTTTGGTTACTTTTCTCCTTATGTGCAAAAATTAATTCAACAAGGATATGTGTCAAAGCAAATATCAAAAGATAAGTTACAACTTTTTGAGAAAATTGTGGAATGTTAAAAGTCGAACTCCTAATTCAAAAAGACTCGTATTTAGTACTGTAAAATCAGTTGATGATTCGGAATTTTGCATGGTTGTTACTAGCAGATTGGAAGAGGGTTGTCTCGATATAGAGAATGACTCTAAAAATCAGTTAATAGAAAATGCTCCACCAGAATTTGAAGAAATTAAGTCAACAGTTGATGAGTTGAAAGAAATCAACGTTGAGATTGAGGAGCAGCCCCGACCAACCTTTATAAGTTCCTTACCCGGCAAGGAAGAATCCATAAAGCTGATAAAGTTATTATCAGAATTTAAAGATTACTTCGCCCGGAGTTATGATGAAATGTCAGGACTGTCAGCGGAAGTTGCAGTACATAAGCATGATTTTTGGGTATATCCTAGCTTAGATCCGTGGCTTCAGAATTACATCAATGAGAAAAGTGCATAACAATATTTATTAATTTTTAGTTGTAAAATTCATAAACGTTTGGCTTAATTTCGTTATAATTGAATACTCTGACTTGTAGCCAGTTTGTTAGGCACTAATTGCTCATCTTCTTTGATGAAGTCATTGGCTTGGAGAGCTGTTGTTAGGCTTAAGCAAATATTTCTAATCCTGGACAACTTTTGTTAAACACTCTTTTAAACATTGACGATTTCATAAAAAAACGGTGAATTCATCATGAGTTTAGTGAGTGCATCAAAAGCTCAATGAGTTACCATCATTTTGGCAAGTTCATGACTTTTCCAGGTTAAGAAAACAGATGAAACAATAATTAAGGCATCAACTGGAGGTATTGCTCTGTTTTTTTTAGGGCTTCAAAATTTTTGGTTCAAAATTTAATTTTTAATTTTGGCAAAGCTAGACTAACACTAGAAATTTTCCTTTCACCCATGCCTTATTATCATTAGAAAATCCTGGATAGGTTCTATGTTTTGCATGGCGAGGAGCTTATTGTTTTTTCTTTTATATATTGTTGTTGATGGGTCTCATGAATGATATTTTCTATGTATTTGTTAAGGTAATTTTCAATTTCCATTTCCTATTATAGTCATGTGAAGCCTATGGAAAAGGCCAGCATATAATTTATGGGTAGGATTGTTTAATGAGGATCAAAGCATAGTTCATTCCATCGTTTGTAAATTGATGATAGTTGTGGAAGTAAATTGATGATTGTTGTAGAAGTCATTTGGAGAAAGTCGGGTTCAAATCATCCATATTTCGTGACTTAGCAGGTTTATTTTTTGTTTTTTCAAGAAAAATGAAGCAAAGCCTTAATTTAACTTGTTTCTTTATCTCATAATTTAGTACAACTTTCTCCTATAGTTTATATGCTGAGAAATTTTCATCATGTTTATAAATTTTTTGTTGACTTACAATATTTACTTGGTACTTATATTTTAAGTTCCTTATAGTGTCAACATGTGTAAGGCGAATGAAGAGGGTCCGTCTGCTATGTTGGATAAAGAAGTAACAAATGTTTTTTTGTGAACTATATATTAAAGAAATAGAACTGAGAAATAGGCAAACCACGTATTTTAACAAGAAATGTTAGCAAAATATTGCAAAGAGGTCTAGAAAATTGACTGGCAGGGATTACGACGGGCTAAAATTCAAAAACAAATGGGAACAATTGAAGAAGAAATGAAAATTTTGGAAGGGTCTCAAACGTGGATGTATAAGTTTGGTTTGGGATCCCATTAAGCAGACAATTGATGCCCCGGAAGAAAGGTGGGCTGAGAAATTTGAGGTAATAAACCCACTTTTATAGTTTTATTTTGATTAACATTACTTATTTTTTTCTCTAATAAACCCACTTAACCTCTTCCTCCATTACAATGTCACAGACAATGCCGTCAGCGAAGAAATATAAGCAATGCGGAATTGACCCGGACTTCGAAGAAAAACTCGACATTATGTTTAAAAGGGTTGTCGCGACGGGAAAAATTGAATTCAACCCTAGTGAGATGGGATTTGCAGGGATAACATATGACTTCCAATCTGAGTCGTTGACAGCTGTTGAAGAAGAGTGTAGTAACCAGAGGAAGATGGGGGGTCCAGTTCACCTTCAAAGAGGCCCAGACTTGGTAGGAGAAATAGAGGAAAAGACACCTTTGTGAAAGCCTCATTTGATCGACTTATAGAAGTTTTTGGAGCTCCACCACCTGCTCCAGTCCTTGACAGCACCATCTTTGAATGTCTAGGACATTTAGCTTCTCTACCTGAAGTAGTTGCAAATAGGTGTTTTCATCCAAAGTGTGTCAAGAAACTCGAGGATCCAACCCGCAAGCAAATATTCGTGGTGTTTCAGCTAGAATTGTGCGTCGAATATTTGTGTGTTTTGGTTGAGTGAATTTTTTTTATTTGTTGTTATTTGTAGCTTTTGTTATGTTATGGATATCTAAATGGGTAATTTTAATATGTTGCCCTTTGTATGAAACTTTTTTTAGTGCACTTCTAGATGATTAATGTTTGTCAATATGTTGATCTTTGTACATTTTCATTTTAAGTGTTTCATGTTTTCCTAGCTTATTTCTCGCTCCTACTATGTATTAACAATTGCTGAAATAGCTGACATCTTTTGAATTTAGGATGAATCTGCAGCCATAACGTCATAAAAGAATGACATGGGCTGTACATATTGCAATATTATTGTTGGAGTATTACCGGTCCAGCATGTTCGTATACCTAGTATGACGTCCAGTTTTAATGAGGATAAATGGGTATGTGAGATGCTTCCTAGACATCCAAAAAGGTTCAGCAACATATTTCGAATAAGTGTACCTACTTTTATGGAACTCTTACACGAGTTATCTCTCAATCAAAGCCTCCAAGATTCTTCTAGTACAATGAGAAGGGAGATGTTGGCTATAACATTATACATTCTGTCACAGAATGAATCTATTAGAGGTGCTATGGAGAGATTTCAGCATTCATCTGAAACAATAAGTTGTTACTTTTTCAAAGGCATACAGGCACTTGTTAATTTGACAGCTCAAATCGTTAAACCAGAGGATCCATCATTTGTTAGTACTCTGGGGGAAATTGTCAACGATCCTCGTTACATGCCTTATTTCAAGGTAACTATTGATTTCTTCACGTTATTTCCAAAATTTTGTTTTTTTCTAAAGTTATAAAATAGAACTGTATATGTGCATTTGACGGAGCTCACGTTGATGCCCGACTATCCAGTCAGGACAAGGTAACGTACATTGGTTATGGTGGTTCCACTACTCAAAATGTCATTGTGGTACGTAACTACAACATTTGTTTCACTTTTGACATGATAGGCTGGGAAGGGAGTGAGCATGACAGTCGAATTTTCTCTTATGCAACTAGGAATATATCACAGTGTTTTCCTCACCAGGTTTCAGGTATAATTTGATTTGTAAACGTACTATTTATATGTATTATTTGTCATTAACAATGTATTCCATAACAGAAAAAAACTATTTGGTTGATGTTGGATATCCTATGCAGAGGGGACTTGAAGCCATATCCAAACACTAGATATCATATTCCTGATTTTGAGCGAGCAAATGACACTATTCGTGGTATTAAAAAAATGTTTAAAAGACATCACTCTTCTTTACGCGACGTAATTGAAAGAATGTTTGGGGTTTGGAAGAAGACATGAGTCATCTTACGTGATATGTCGTCGTATCCACTTCAAAAGCAGGTGCATATTGTGGTGGCAACAATGGCACCTCATAACTTCATCCAACGATATCTTTTACGTTCAAATACGGACTTTAGTATGACTGATAACGATGAACTGAATGTCTTTGAAGAAACATCAGCATTTGTGGTTGGATCTTCAGTCCATAAGGATGAGATTGACTCTAACGAATTTGAGGTTCATGACGCTAAGGGTGTGGCTGAGACGACTGCTTTGAGAGAGTCAGGCTCCGTTTGGGGCGACTTTTTTGCAGCTTCGCGGCTCTAAATCGCGACAATTTGACGTTTGGCTCGTAGCTTCGCGGCAATTGAAAGCTAAAGCCGAAGAGAAGCGGAAAGCCATCTGCTACCCACGGCGCAGCTTCGCAGCCTGAAAAAGGCTTGTTTTGCCCTCGCGAAAATGCCCGCCATCTTCTTCCCGCCTCGTCCCGCCTCGTCCCGCCATCCCGCACACCCGCACGCGAAAAAGCCACGGAGCAGCCTCCTCCTCGCCGCCTCTTCCTACCCGCGAATCTAATTTCGCCGCCTCCTCCAGCCCTCCCGCCTCTTCCTACCAATCTCGCCCGCGATCTTCTTCTTCTTCGCGAAGCTGCAAAAAAGTCGCCCCCCTCGTCCAGCCCTCCCGCACACCCGCGATCTTCTTCTTCTTCG
>JXCR01131184.1:88783-118532 GCA_002079205.1 Phalaenopsis hybrid cultivar | reverse complement strand
ATATATATATATATATATATATATCAAAACATGTGATTAGTGTCAGAGAATAGGTAATATTTAAAGAAGAAATGAAATGCCTCTGAATTTTAATTCAGAAATTGAATTTTCTTATGCATGGAGATTAGATCTTCTGGTACCATTTAGACCCTAATTCGGAAATATATACATATTGATTGCAGTAGATTACATTTAAAAATGAATTGAAAAAATTGTTTTACCTTGAGGTGATGCTCGTAGTGTTTTAAAATTTTTAATTTGAAAATATTGTTACAAGATATGAAATGCCGAGAGTAATCATTACCGATGGAGGATCTCATTTCAAAAATGCAACAATTGCAAGATTGGAAAAAAAAGATAATATAGTGCATAAAGTTGCAACTGCTTATCCTCCCTAGACGAGCAATTTAGCAGAAGTATCTAATCGTGAAATTAAGAGAATTGTGGAAAAGAGTGTTAATCTTAGTAAAATAGATTGGCCTGCTAGATTAGATATTGCATTATAGGCATATAGGACAGCCTAAAAGACACCTTTAGGAATGTCCCCTTATAGATTAATTTTTGGGAAGTCTTGTCACTTGCCAGTTGAATTGGAATATAAAGCTTATTAAACTATAAAAGAATTGAATTTCAATTTGAAAGAAGCTGGTGAGAAGAGATTATTGAAATTAAATGAGCTTAAAGAAATCAGAAATGAATCTTACGATAATGCAAAGATTTATAAGGAAAAGATGAAAAAATTGCATGATCGAAAGATAATAAAAAGAGAATTTGAACATGGATAGGAGGTTTTATTATACAATACAAGATTGAAATTATTTCCTGGAAAATTGAAGTCTAGGTGGAAATGGTCATTTAGAGTTATAAAAGTCTATCTCTATGGGGTAGTTAATATTGAAGACCACAAGATTGGAAGAATATTTAAATTGCATGGACACTGATTGAATTAATATTTTGATGGTCAAAGATCATCTTTTAAAGAGACAGTAATGTTGGGTCACCCAGAATAAGATTGTGAATGTTGGGCTGACAACATTAAACTAAGCGCTTTGTGGTAGACAACTCATATTTAGTGTTGTTTATCTTTTTTTTGTAGTTTGTTTTGTTTGAGATATTTCACATATATTTATGTTTATGTCTTTATGTAGTCCGTGTATTTAATAAAATATTTAAAAACATCTTTATTTGCCTTATTTTATTAAAAATTTGAGAATTTATTGAATCGAAATCGAAACGACAAAAATTCTGGAACTAGCGCATGATGCGCTACTTTCCAGAGAGCTGGCGCATGATGCACTAGATTGACGCAAGATGTGCCAGATCGATGCATGATGCGTCGTGGGTCTAAAAATGTTTAAAACGTATCAAATGACGGTTTTTGGCGGTTTCTTCTCCATATAACTCCAAAAATTGACTCCAAACCATATTTTAGGAGGGAAAACAAGGGAAGAGTCACCATTTTCAATTCCTATGGCTTCTCACTCTAGAAACTCTGCTAGATTTAAAATTTTCAATGAGAGAAAGTTCGTCAGTTTTGATGCACATAAATTACATGATTGAGTTCTAGTGAAGAATAGACTTATCAAATAAAGGGGATTTGTGAATCAAGGATTCAACACGCCAAATACTCGAGTAGAAGAGACTATTGAGCAGAGGCGTTGGGAAGTGCTTTGCTACACTACTGCCATTATTTTTGTTCCCGTAGTAAACGAATTTTATGCAAATTTTCTTGGGATCAACCAAGGAATGATTTACGTGCGTGGTAGGTTTGTGCAATTCACTCCTTTGAGAATAAACAAGATGTTTATGATTGAAAATGTGCATATCAGTCATTATGCAAACTTTACCCCTACCAGAGAGAATATGAATGACCTCTACTGCTATCTTGCAAATAAAGATGTTAATTGGGAGACCAGAGATGATAGAAATGTAAGTTTTCCTTCATCAATTTTATATCCAGTTTCAAAAGCCTGACATTTCTTTATTGCATCGAAATTACTGTCCACCATAAAAATTAGTAAGGTCACTAAAGAGAGCGTCATTCTGAATTACTACATTCAAACTAGAAAATTTATTGATGTTGGAGCTATTATTGTGAAATCAGTTTTGGGTTTGATTGTGAATGGATCTGCAACTGGACTGGGACATCCATCCACTATTTTCCTACTATGCAGTCAATCGCAAGTACCTTATGAAAGTTGGGAAAAAATGCTACTTCCTTGGAAGCCGATGGATCCAGAAGTCTACTGCAACTGTATTGAAATTTGAGATGAAAATGATATGAATGTACTAATGGATCAGGGATCTCCAAATTCATCACATGTTCGGCCCTACTACAACTCGAGTGTACTTTCAAAGAGGATCAAGAAGATAGAAAAATATGTGCAGAGTCTCATGCACGTGATTGGAAATATTACTGAAATGCTGGATCATCTAGATTGAAGACTGAAGGAACATTTTAAACATACAGGGTGTATTGAAGATGGATTGATACAATGTTCAAGAAACATGCTTGGATTAAGGAGGAAAATTCAACTGATGAATTTTCATTTCGACCATTCTACAATCTGTATGTGCACTACCAATCGATGGGAGATATCCAGGAGGACATTAGTGAAGATGATGTTTGATCTTAATTTATGAACGAAATGTTTTGTGTAGTACTGTTTGTTTTAGTTTGTTGTGTTGGACTGCATTTCTTTTCTAATGAATGCTATTTATGTTTATGTTTTGAATTTTGATGTTTAGATTTCAATGTTAGGATATTGGTTTACTTTAGAACACTAAATTTGATGTTTGTTGGCTTGAAAAATATGAGTTTGTAATAATGCAAATTTTATATATAAATGTGAGTTTTATGTTGTTTGTGAAATTTTGATGTTAGTGTGATGTTTATGTATGCTTAGAAATGTTTATTTGAGTCAAATAGAGGGTGACGTAAAGTGGTACAGAGCAGATTTCCACAAAAACCAAAATCTGGAAAATTTAAGCTCTGACACATGATGCGCCAACTTACAGAGCCTTGGCACATGATGTGCGAAAGGTCCGAACACACTATTTTGCCTAGAAAACTGCAAAATCGCATGGACAAACTCCATTTTTGCTTCTTAAGTCATCTTCTACATCAATACCTTGGTCTAGGGCATCACATTGTGGGAGATAGAGATGGATTTGGAGGCTAAAAACTATAGATTTCATCTTCACTTGGTAAGAGCTTCACTTTAACGAAGAAATTTTTTATTTTTACCATGGATTTTGGGAGATCCGAAAATTGGAATTTTTGATGAAAATACTTGAAGAAAACTCATGGTGAAAAATTTCTTACCAAATAACATTGTTTGAGAAGTTAATTTTTTGATTTAGTAATTTATTTGGACTATATTTGGATTTTCATAAAATTTTCAAATGGCTCTTAGAGTTAAGAGAGGAAAACCGTCAGAGGACTTCGACGAACGAAGATTTGTTAGTTTCAAAGCCCAACATAGTTACAATACTCAGATGGAGACTAAGAGAATGATCCAACAGCGGGTGTTTGCAAATATGGGTGGCGAGGTCGAAAGACTGATTCTTTCCAGGAATTTGGAAAGATTCTACTGCTCCACTGTCGTAGCAATTGTCCCGATGGTTCGAGAGTTTTATGCAAACCTGAGATTCACTACTGATGATCACATCCTTGTTAGAGGTAAATAAGTTGAGTTTACTGCTGATCAGATCAATACTTGTTATGGCTTGAGGGGTGAATTTTTTGATGAATATGCCGCATTTGTGATGACTGATTCAGTACTAGAGGAAGTGGTTGCATTTTTGACTGATGGAAGAGGGGAATGAAATATTATAAATAATAAGATAGTTAACTTCTCTGCTTCTATGTTGAATATTCAGTCAAAAATATGACACCACTTCATTTCTGCCAGACTGTTGCCAACAAATCATTTGGCTGATGTTACTAAAGATAGAGTTGTACTCAACTATTGCATTCAGAACATGAAGGCAAAAGATGTGGGTGCACTTATAGTTCGACAAGCTCAAAGTATTGCTGGTTGTTCTGCAGCTGGAGGATTAGGATACCCTGTCTTGATTTTCACTCTATGTGAACAATCAGGAGTAGAATCCCATAGAAATAAAGAAAGATTGCAGCCACAAAATGCATCAGGAGACATATGATTCATAGAGTAGAATCATTTGTTGAGTCTAGAAGTGGAAGAAGGGATAGACCCTCTACATCTGCTACAGGGGCATCTACTTTTAGATCTGTATCACTTGAAGGCATTATGGATCACTTGATGATTCAATAGATGAATATAGCACATATTCAAACTCAATAGGGAGAGATAGGAGCAAGGAATGCATATAATGATGAATATCAACAGAGGAGAGTTAAACATGATATTGACTTTGAAAATGCCATGGTAAGACACCTTAGGGGGGAACCTAATGTGGACTTTCCTACTTGCCCCAGTTTCACTGTCTATGCTCCCATCCATGAAGAAGAAGAAGAAGAAGAATCAGATGATGAAGAGAAAGGAGATGAAGATTGATATTTTATGAGTCTTGTTTAGTTGTTTTGATGTCTATTTATTATTTGTGTTTTTATTAGGATGTACTTTTATTTGAAACTTGTTGTAGTAAGAAAACTTTTTATGTTGTGCTGTGATCTTAATCTATAATAGTTATTGTAGACTTTCATTTTTTTCTGCATTTTTAGTATTTTCAGTTTTGTTTGTCAGTTTAGTTTTTCAGTTTTTGTATTTATGTTTTTAATTCTCAGCAAGGCCTCTAAAATATATTATGTTTTATTTAATGCTTTAAAGTTTGTATGTACTTTACAGTTAGTACTTGCAGTATACTAGAGCCCAGTTTCATAGTCAGAAATCCTCTATAGGTCAGTTTTTATTTTCATGCATTTATTATTTTCTTCCACCTATCAAATTTTATATCAAAAATATTTTTAAAGTCATTTAAAAACATAAGTTTGGGGGAAATAAAAATTTATTCTGAAAAAAAGTAAACTAAATTTTATTTGTCCTTAAGTAACTATATTTAAAAAAAAATTAATTTAATATGGCCTGGGATATTAAGATTTAACTTTAAATGACTATACTTCTATTTATAAGTATTATAATAAATTTAGGTAAAGAGTTTTTAATAATGACAGTCAATTCTAAAGTTAAACATATTTGGTATGATATGATAAAACTATGCTAAAGTAAAGAAAATTGTATTTTTGAAGTATTAAGAATTTTAGAGTTTCATGTAAGAAGAAATGAATGAGACTTCATGAAAAATCATAACTAATATGAATTTATAAAGTGAAGAAATGTATAGAGTTTTGACTTTAAGAAGAGGATAGTGAAGTTCAAAATCATTAAATGCTATCCATATATAATAATCCTCACTTGAAAAAGAAAAAGAAAAAGAAAAGAAAGGATTGAAAAGATCTTAAAAGAAAAGAAAAAAAAAAGAAAAAAAGAAAAGAAAAAAATAAGAGAGAAGAAGCTTGAGGAGATGTCAAATAAAAAATTGGCTTCACTTGAATCAACTTAAGGAAGGAGCTTTATTACATTTTCTAAACTTGTATTGGATTATTAGTAGCTTTCCTAATAAATTTTTCATGAAGTTCTTTTTCATATGAATGTCTATATTTCCTTAATATGACAAATTGCAATTTTTCTTGAAATGAATAAAGATTCAGAAATGTTAAATTTGATTACTAAGTATTCTTACACTTAGAATTTGAATCTAAGTTATTAAAGGATTTTTATTAAATTTTGTTATTCTATTTATTAAACTAAAGTATAGAATTTATAAGTTAATCTCTATCCTAAGCCATATGCTTTTATGTAATAAAAGTGTTACTTGAGAACAATTAACATTTAAGTTTGGAGGATTTTGATACACCAAAATAATATACTGTTTTAAGTACCTATTGGTGATATTATACTTTAAAGAAGGGTATTTTTGTGTTTTTCTTACATGTATTTCATTTTTAGGCATTTGGAGAAAAAAATGAAAAAAAGGAAGAAATTTACAGCAAAAAGAGTCAATTTTGGGTTCTGGTGCGTCAAAATCCATAGAGCTGGCACATCAAGCGTTAGGGGCGACTTTTTCAAATTAAGGTAGTTTAAGACAAATTTTGAGCAAATTTTCAAAGGGACACTTGTTCTACACACCCCTTTGAGTGATTCAATGCATCTAGACATTTTGGAAGGTCCTTTTATGAAGGGATATGACTCTTGGATCAAATGACACATCTTTTGAATTCAAAAGAGTTGACTTTTGGAGAAAATTTTGGAGGGAGTTATAAATTCTTTTCAAAAGGAGGTAGCCCAAACTAAAATAAGAAGACTTGAAGAACTTAAAGGTGGGACGAAAAAGGAGTTTTGGTGGGTGTTGTGAGAGCTAGAGAGAGAAAGAGAGGAGATTTTCTTCTAAGTTTGTAAGAGGAGAGGGAAGGGGAGAGATTTCTTTTTCATTACATTTCTAAGAGAGAATTGAGAGTGTTTGTAAAGAGAGAAAAACTTGGAGAGAACTTCTAGGGATTTTCTTGGGAAGGATTTGAGATAAGTTGTATTTTTATTTCTTTTATTTTGTAAACTCATTTTTATATATGAAATCCGTGTTTTATTGTATCATTCTCATGAATTCTGAGTATTCTTCTTTATCATTCTCCCTACTTTGAAGATATGGTTTTATGAAGAATAGATTTTATTTTCTATGTTTTTAAATGATAATAATTTGTGATGATTTGAACTCCGATCTTCATTTACTTTTCGATCTAGCAATTGAAATGTTAAAACTTGTTGAGAGATATATATTCTTAAATGAGATATGGTTTCTACAACAAAGGAAGAAANTATAGTTTTAAATGATAATAATTTGTGATGATTTGAACTCCGATCTTCATTTACTTTTCAATCTGACTAATTAAAATGTTAAAACTTGATGAGAGACATATGTTCTTAAATGAGATATGATTTCTACAACATGGAGAGAATCACATTCTATTTCATGGGAGAGTATGTTATCCATGGGATTGAGAGCAAATAAAAAGACAAACATACTTTTGTTAAATGCAAAATTGGAGATTTTAAGGTGACAGATTAAAACCCCCAATTTGGTTCAGTTGATTGAAAACTAATGCGAGATTGTTAGCCCTCCGAGGAGGGAGTAGTGGGAGTTTGGAGTGGCAGTCAGTATCCTCCCAGCCTAACCACGGAATTAGGGACCAAACTATGGATTAACCACTCTTCTTTATAGCACTCGGAAGAGGGTAAAGAAATAGTTTTTAAACATACTTTCAAATGATTTTAATTTCTTCATAATCCATACATTCATTGTAAAGGGGAAGGATGCTTTCTTAAATTTGAACTTTCCATCACAACAAAAAATTGATTTAATTCTTACAATTTTACTTATGAATGTTTAGTATTTAGTTTTGTTTAATTTCTGTAATCTAACATCGGCATTTTAATTAGCATTCACTTGAGTAGTCAAATTTCAAACTTCGCGCTTCACTTTTATTTTATTTTTGTTTTTATTATAAAATAATTTTCATATTTACTTAGGGGGTTTTCCAACTTCCTTGTGGGATCGATATCTAGGACTCCATTAGAGCCCTTTATTACTTGAGCGATGCCTATAATTGCATTGATATTTAAGAAAACTTTGGTAGTTTAAATTAGTTTTAAAAGGTAAATTATATTTTTAAAAAGTATTTTTGCTAAGATTACATTGCATATATATATTATATATGTGCTTGCATCAAGTTTTTGGTGCCGTTAAGTGGTGTAATCTTCATAAATATTTGCATATAAAAATCTCCACATCAAGTTTTTGTCGTCGTTTCCAGGTAAGTAACATAAAATATTAGTATTTTATTTTATATTTTTAAAAGCATATATATAAAAAAGAGAGTGTTTGTAGTTTAATTTGAATATTTTCTTATATTAGTGTGTTTGCTTATTGTTAAAAATCTCCACATCAAGTTTTTATCGCCGTCATCTTCATGCTTTATTCTTTTTATGCGTAGTGTAAGATCTGAAACTTAGTACCTTATGATTCTGAGTTAGAAATAACTATTAGAAAAATTTGAAAATAAAAAAAAGAGAAAGATGAGATTAGTAAAATGACTTGTAATTTAAACAATGTAGGAAATGAAAATGAACATCATTAAAGACCTTTAAGAGATTATGCAAATCCTACAGTAGATGAAATTCATTTGATTATCTAAAATCCTGCTGTAGTTGCCAATTCATTAAAACTTAAACATTTTATTATCCAAATGGTACAAAATAATCAATTTGGAGGAACACCTACTGAAGATCCTAATTTACACCTTGCTAATTTCATAGAATTGTGTGCTACATTTAAATTTGATGGAGTATCAAATGATGCCTTCAGGCTTAGAATTTTCCTTTTTCATTAAGGGATGAAGCTAAGATATGGTTAAATTCATTAGCACCTAGATCTATCAAAACATGGGGAGATTTGTCATAAAATTACTTTCTAAATAGTTCCCACCTTCAAAAACTGCTAAGCTTAGAAATGATATCACATTTTCTTGTTAGTTTGAAGGAAATCAATTTATGAAGCTTGGGAAAGATTTAAGGATCTCCTTAGAAAATGTCCACACCATGCATTTCCAGATTGGTTAATAATTCAAACCTTTTATAATGGGTTGGTTGGATTTCTTAGATCGATAATTGACGCTGCTGGTGGTGGATCATTAATGTCAAAACCATTCGAAGAAGCATAGAATTAATTGAAGAGATGGGTACTAATAATATTCAATGGCCCTCTGAAAGGGTAAATCCAAATAGAGTAGCTAATATACATGATTTTGATCCTATATCTATTTTAATCTCCCAAATAGCTGCTATATGAAAGAAGATAGATCAATATAGAATGAATTATTCTTAGCAGCACCTGTACTTGAGGAAAACTTATTGGGAAAAATGATAGAATCTCAATCTTATTATGATACTTTAATTGCAATAAACAATCGTTCTAATAATCCTTATTTATTATAATCTTGGTTGGAAGAATCATCCAAAATTTAGGTGGAGTAACAATAATTCTAATGCTGTAATTCCGCAATGGGGAAACAACACTACAAACCCATTGGGAAACTCCAACCATCAAGGGAACCAAGCTTTTAAACCTTGTTACCCCCCATGTTTTAATAATTTGCAGAGTAAGGAAAGAAAGTTATCAATGGATGAATTGATATTGCAGATGGGTAGTCAATTACAAAGTCAAGGAACTGCTATCAGAAACATGAAAAATTAATTGAGATGTAATGCTACTGCACTTAGTAATAGCCCTATAGAAACAATGCCTAATAATGTTGAAGTAAAGCCTAAAGATCAAAACAAAGAGAAAATTAAAGCTATTCAACTAAGAAGTGGAAAAGAAATAGAAAATAGAGTTCAATAAGAAGTTGAAGTATAAAAAGATGAGGTGGAAAATGAAATATCCAGTGAATATTTTCATTTTGAATTAGAAAATCATCCTAAGCCAATGAAAATCACTATAGAGAGACCACCACCTCCATTTCCTTAAAGATTAAAGCAGAAACATCAAGTTAATCAATTGTCAATTTTTTTGAAAATTTTGAGGGAATTAACAATAAACGTTCCATTTTTTTAGGCTTTGGAACCAATGCCAATTTATATGAAGTTCATGAAGGATATATTTAAAAGGAAAAGGAATTTTGTAGATAATGAGACTGTTGCACTCAGCGAAGAGTGTAGCGCTATAATTGAGAAAAAGCTTCCTGAAAAACTTAAAGATGCTGGAATTCTTACAATTCCTTGTGCTACTCAAGAAAGAGTTTATGGAAAAGCTTTATGTGATTTAGGTGCTAGTATTAATCTTATGTCATTATCAATTTTCAGAAGGTTGGGCTTAAGAGATATTTCACCTACAATTGTAACTCTGTAGTTAGCTGATTGTTCAATTACCTATCCTAAATGAATTATTGAAGATGTTTTAGTAAAATTTGATAAGTTTATCTTCCTTGTGAATTTTATTGTATTAGATATGGAGGAAAAAAAATTTCTTATCATTTTAGGAAGGTCATTCTTACTCACTGGATGAACTTTGATAGATGTGCAGAAAGGAGAACTAACTATGAGAGTTAGTGATCAAGAGGTTGCATTTAATATTGCAAAATCAATGAGATACCCTACAAAAGAGCAAGAAATTGAATGCTTCAGAATGGATAATAATGAATATTTAAGCCTTTAATATTTCAAGAAAACTTTTAAAAGAGAATTTGAAAAGGAATGTATGGAATATCAAGATATGGATAGAATTCAAGATGAATCTATGGAAGTGAGTAAAGAAGATATGAATTATGTTCAGGAAAAATTTGAAATTTTACATCCTACAGAAAGTAACAATAAGTTGATTTCATCTATTGAGAAATCCCTTCAACAAGAACTGAAAACGCTTCTTACACATTTCAAGTATCCATTTTTAGGTGATTTATCTATATTACTTGTTATAATATCCTCAGAATTAATTGATATGCAAGAACAACAGTTGTGTGAAATTTTCAAAGGATATAAGAAAGCCTTTGGATGGACATTAGCTGATTTTAAAGAAATCCGTCATTGAATTTGTATGCATAGAATCTTATTAGAAGATCGACATGAACCAAGAGCTGACCATCAAAGGAGATTAAATCTTATGATGAAAGAAGTATTAAAGAAAGGTATTTTAAAATGGTTAGATGTTGGAATAATATATTCTATTTCAGACAGTGCTCGGGTTAGTCCAATTCATTATGTTCCAAAGAAAGGAGGTGTGACTGTAGTGACAAATGAGCATAATGAATTAATACCAACAAGACAAGTCACAGTTGATGAATCTGCATAGATTATAGAAAATTAAATTCTGCCACCAGGAAGGGTCATTTTCCGTTATGCTTTTTAAATCAGATGTTGGATAGATTAACTATGCATAAATATTTTTATTTTCCAGATGGATATACCGGTTATCATCAACAACTTATTGATATAGAGGATCAAGATAAAACAAAATTTACTAGTCCTTATGGAGCTTTTACTTTTCAGCAAATGCCTTTTGGATTATTCAATGCACCTGCAACATTTTGAAAATGTATGATGTCAATTTTCTCTGATTTAATTGAAAAAGGGATTGAAGTCCTTATGGATGATTTTTTGTATGTGGAACTTCATTCAAAATATGACTAAATCATTTAGAGAAAGTTTTGGAATGTTGTGAAAAGACTAATCTCGTATTGAACTGGGAAAAATGTCAATTTATGGTTGTAGGAGGAATTGTGCTTAGACATAAAGTTTCATAAAATGGCATGGAAGTAGATCCTGCAAAAATATAGGTTATATTAAACCTACCTCCACCTACCACAATAAGAGGAGTTAGGAGCTTTTCAGGACATGCTGGATTTTACAAGAGATATATTAAAGATTTTTAAAAAATTACTAAACCTTTATGTCAACTTTTGAAGAAAGATACAAAATTTGACTTTAATCAAGATTGCCTTAAAGTCTTTGAAACCTTAAAGGAAAATTTGATCACTGCTCCAATAATTGTTTCACCAGATTGGGAGAAAACTTTTGAATTAATGTGTAATGCTAGTGATTATGCAATTGGAGTTGTTTTAGGGCAGAGATACGATAAGATTTTTAAAGTTATATACTATGCTAGTAAGACTCTTAATGATGCTCAAATTAATTATACCACCACTAAAAGAGAGTTTTTAGCTATTGCTTATACTTTTGATAAGTTTAGATAATATCTAATTGGAGCTAAATATATTGTGCATACTGACCATATAGCTATTAAATATTCGATGCAAAAGAAGGATGTTAAACAAAGATTAATTAGATGGGTACTTCTGATGCAAGTGTTTGATTTTGTAGTAGTTGATAGGAAAAAGGATTGATAAGCAAATAGTTGATCATCTATCATCCTAGAACAAGTAGAAATAATAGATATGGAAAAAGTTATTAATGAAACTTTTCCATATGAATGACTTTATGTTGTAAAAGGATGGAAAATAGTTTGGTATGTTGATATTGTAAATTATATTGTTAGTGGTATTTTACCATATGGATTAACAAAATAGTAGGAAAAGAAATTCATTCATGATGCAAAATCTTATTTTTGGAAAGATCCTTACTTATATAAGCAATGTAAAGATTTAATGATGATATGATGTGTGCTTATAAATAAATTCAAGAGATTATTAAACCATGATTCTGAATTTGGAGGACATTTTGGGAATGATAGAACTATTCTTAAGATTTTACAATCTAGATTTTATTGACCTATTCTATTTAGAGATGTTAGTATATATATTAAAACATGTGATCGGTGTCAGAAATTAGGTAATATTTCAAGAAGAAATGAAATGACTCTAAATTTTAATTCGAAAATTGAAATTTTTTATGCATGAAGATTGAATTTTATGGGACCATTGATACGTTCATTCAAAAATATATACATATTGATTGTAGTGAATTTTGTTTCAAAATAGATTGAAGCAATCACTTTACCTTGATATGATGCTTGGAGTGTTTCAAATTTTTATTTAAAAATATTTTTACAAGATATGGAATGCTGAGAGTAATCATTACCGATGGAGGATCTCAATTTAGAAATGCAACAGTTGCAATAGTTGTGGAAAAGATAATATAATGCATAATGATACAACTGCTTATCATCCCCAGACTAGTGGTTTAGCATAAGTGCCTAATCATGAAAGTAAGAGAATTTTGGAAAAGAGTGTTAATCCTAGTAAAATGGATTTGTCTACTAGACTAGATACTGCATTATGGGCATATAGGACAACCTATAAGTCTCCTATAGGAATGTCCCCTTTTAGATTAGTTTTTATAAAGACTTGTCACTTGCTAATTGAATTGGGGCATAAAGCTTATTATGCTATAAAAGAAGTAAATTTCAATTTGAAAGAAGCTGGTGAGAGAAGATTATTGCAATTGAATTAGCTTGAAAAAATTAGGAATGAATCTTACGATAATGCAAGAATTTATAAGGAAAAGAGGAAAGATAGGCATGATCAGAAGATAATAAAAAGAGAATTTGAACCTAGATAGGATGTTTTAATATACAATACAAGATTAAAATTATTTCATGGAAAATCGAAGTCTATGTGGAAAGGGCCATTCAAAGTTATAAAAGTCTATCTCTGTGGGGCAGTTAATATAAACTAGAAGAATATTTAAAGTGAACATGCACATATTGAAATAATTTTTTTTTGGTCAAAGAGCAACTTTTCAAGAAACAGTAATGATGGGTCACCTAGAATAAGACCATGAATGTCTGGCTGACGACATTAAACTAAGCACTTTGTGGGAGACAACCAATATGTATCATTATTTAATTTATTTTTGAGTTTATTTTCTTTGTCATGTTTCACATTCATTTATGTTTATGTCATTATGTAGTCCTAGTATTTGATAAAACATTTAGAAACATCTTTATTTGTCTAATTTTATAGGAAAATTGAGAATTTATTGGATTGAAATTGAAACGACAAATATCTGGAGCTGACGCATGATGCGCCCTTTATAGAGAGCCAAAGCATGATGCGCCAGATTGGCGCATGATGTGCTGCTGGTTCGAAAAAGTTTAAAACATGTCAAATGATGGTTTTTGGCTATTTTTGGCGGTTTCTTCTCCATATAACTTTTAAAAACTGGCTCTAAATCTTTATTTTTTGGGGGAAAACAATGGAAGAGTCACCTTTTTTTAATTCTTATGGCTTCCCATTCTAGAAACACTACTAGATTTGGAATTTTCAATCGGAGAAAGTTCATTAAATTTGATGCACAGAAATTACCTAATCAAGTTTTAGTGAAGAAGAGTCTTATCAAAGAAAGGGGATTTGTGAATCGAGTATTCAACGCACTAAATACTTGAGTGGAAGAGACTATTGCATAGAGGCATTGGGAAGCGCTTTGCTACACTATTGTCACCATTTTTGTTTCTGTAGTAAAAGAATTTCATGTAAATCTTCATGATATCAACCAAGGAATGATTGATGTGCGAGGTAGAGTTGTGCAATTCACTCCTTCAAGAGTAAGCAAGATGTTATGATTGAAAATGTGTCTATATGCAATTATTCAAACTTAACCCCTACAAGAGAGAATATAAATGAACTCTACCATTATCTTACGGATGAAGATGCTAATTGGGAGACCAAAGATGATGGAATGGTAAGTTTTCTTTCATCATTTTTAAACCCAGTTTCAATAGCCTAGCACTTCTTTATTGCATCGAAATTACTGCCTAGCATGAAAACTAGTGAGGTCACTAAGGAGAGTGCCAATTTGAACTACTCCAAAATTTTGAACACACTATATTACCTAGAAAATTGTGAAATCGCATAGATAAACTCCATTTTTGCTACTTGATTCATCATCTACTTTAAGACCTCAATATAGGGCATCACATTATGGGAGAAAGAGAAGGATTTATAGGCTAAAAACTACAGATTTCATCTTCTCTTGGTAAGAGCTCCACTTTAACATAGAATTTTTTTATTTTGACCATGGATTTTAGGAGATTCAAAAATTGGAATTTTTGATAAAAAATGTTTGAAGAAAACTCATGGTGAAAAGTTTCTTACCAAATAACCTTGCTTAAGGAGTTATATATTTGATTTAGTGATTTATTTAGAATATATTTGGATTCTTTTAGAATTTTCAAACGACTCACCGAGTTAAGCGAGAAAGACCAACCGAAGACTTTGATGCATGACAATTTGTTAGTTTCAAAGCCCAACATAGTTACAACACTCAGATGGAGACCAAAAGAATGATCCAAGAGCGGGCATTTACAAAGCCGAGTGGCGAGGTCAAGAGACTGATTCTTGCTCAAAATTGGGAAAGATTCTGCTACTTCACTGCCGTAGCAATTGTTCCGATGGTTCAAGAATTATATGCAAAATTGAGATTCAGTACTGATGATCACATCTTAGTGAGAGGTAAGCTAGTTGAGTTTTCTGCTGAAAGGATCAATACTTTTTTACGAGATTAGTAACATATATCATTTACGAGTACGCTGCATTTGTTATTGTTGATTCATCACTGGAGGAAGTGATTTAATTTTTTATTAATGGAAGAGAGGAATGGAAGATGAAGAATAACAAGATAGTTAATTTCCCTTCTTCCATATTAACTATTCAATCAAAAATATGGCACCACTTCATTTTTGTCAGACTGTTGCCAACAAATCACTTGGTTGATGTTATGAAAGATAGAGTTGTACTGAATTATTGCATTCAGAGCATGAAGATAATACATGTTGGTGCACTTATAGTTCAGCACGCTGAAAGTGTAGTTGGTAGTTCAACAACTGTAGGATTGCGATACCTTGCCTTTATTTTCACTTTATGTTAACAATTATGAGTAGAATCCTATAGAAATGAAAAGAGACTGTAGCCACAAAATCTAATTGGGAGACACATGATTAAGAGGGCAGAATCATTTTTTGAGTCCATAAGTGAAAGAAGGGATAGGCCCTCTACATCTGTTATATAGGCCTATACTTCTAGATCTACATCATTAGAAGGTATTATGGACCAACTAATGATTCAACAGAGGAATATAGTAAATATTCAAAATCAATTGTGAGAGATGGGAGAATGGAATGCATATAATGATGAATATCAGTAGAG
Source organism: Phalaenopsis hybrid cultivar (assembly GCA_002079205.1). NCBI lineage: Eukaryota > Viridiplantae > Streptophyta > Magnoliopsida > Asparagales > Orchidaceae > Phalaenopsis > Phalaenopsis hybrid cultivar. The sequence goes on along the minus strand of JXCR01131184.1, from coordinate 102,841 downwards.
GAGAGTTCAACTTGATATAGAGTTTTAAAATGCTATGGTAAGACACCTTAGGGGTGAACCTAATGTGGACTTTCTTGCTTAACCTAATTTCACTCCCTATACTCCCATTCATGATGAAGAAGAAGGAAAAGAAGAAGAATCAGACGATGAGAAGAAGGAGATGAAGATTGAAGTTTTATGAGCCTAGTTTAGTTGTTTTGATTCATGTTTGCTGTTTATGTTTGTACTTTGATGTACTTTTCTTTGGAAGACTTGTTGTAGCAAAAGAAAATTTATGTTGTGTTGTGGACTTGCAATTTGTAATAGTAATTGTAGACTTTTATTTTTCTACATTTTTAGTATTTTCAGTTTAATTTTTCAGTTTTTGTATTTACTTTTTAATTCTCAGTAAGTTCTCTAGAATATATTATGTTTTGTTTAATGCTTTAAAGCCTGTATGTAGTTTTACAGTTAGTACCTGCAGTATACCAGAGCCCAGTTTCATAGTCAGAAAATCCTCTACAGGTCAGTTTTTATTTTCATGCATTTATTGTTTTCTCTTACCTACTAAATTTAGTATTAAAAACATTTTTAAAATCACTTTAAAATTTAAGTTTGGGGGAAAGAAAATTTTTTTGAAAAGGAGTAAACAAAACTTTGTTTATCCTTAAGTAACTATTTTTTTAAATTTATTTAACATGGCCTGGGATATTAAAATTTAACTTTAAATGACCATACTTATGTTTATAAATATAATGGTAAATTTAGGTAAAAAAAATTAATAATGAAGGTAAATTCTAAAGTTAAAGATATTTGGTATGACGGGGTAAGACTGGAAATTGTATTTTTGAAGTGTTAAGAATTTTAGAGTTTCATGTAAGAAGAAAGGAATGAGACTTTATGAAAATTCATAAAATAATATGAATTTATACAGTGAAGAAAGGTATAGAGTTTTGACTTTAAGAAGAGGATTGTGAAGTTAAAAATTATTAAAGGCTATACTGATACAGTAATCCTGACTTGACAAAGAAAATGAAAAAAAAAAGAAAGAAATAAGAAATGGATTGAAAAGGTCCTAAAAGAAAAAGAAAGTGAAAAAGAAGAAAACAAAAGAAAAATAAGTGAGGAAAAGCTTGAGGAGATGCCTAATCAAAATTTGCCTTCACTTGAATCAACTTAAGGAAGGAGGTTTATTACATTTTCTGAACTTATATTAGAGTATTAGTTGCCCTCCTAGTAAATTTTTCATGAAGTTCTTTTTCATATGAATCTTCTAAATGTCCTTAATATGACAAATTGCAATTCCTTTTGAAATGAATAGAGATTCAGAAATCTTAAATTTGATTACAAAATATTGCTAGACTTAGAGTTTGAATCTAAGTTATTAAAGGATTTTTCTTAAATTTTGTTATTTTATTTATTAAACTAAAGTATAGAAGTTATAAGTTAATCTCTATCCTAAGTCATAAGATTTTATGTAATAAATGTGTCACTTGAGAATAAGTAACATTTAAGTTTGGGGGATTTTGATACACCAAAACAATATACTGTTTTAAGTACATATTTTATGTTTATTTTTGGTGATATTGCACTTTAAAGAAGGGTATTTTGTGTTTTTTGCAGGTATATCATTTTTAAACATTTGGAGAAAAAATGACAAAAAGGACAAAATTTCAAGAAAAAAGAACCAATTTTAGATTCTGGAGTATCATGCGCCAAAATCCATATAGCTGGTGCATGATGCGCTAGATCAGCGCATGATGTGCCGGGGATAACTTTTTCAAATTAAGGAGGTTCAGGACAAATTTTGCACGAATTGTCAAAGGGACACTTGTTCTACAAATCTCTTGGAGTAATTCAATGCATCTAGACACTTTGGAAGGTTCTTTTATGAAGAGATATGACTCTTGGATCAAATGACACAACATTTGAATTCAAACAGGTGATTTTTGGATGGAACTTTTGGAGGGAATTCTTTCAAAAGGAGACAGCCCAAATTAAAGGAGAAGACTTCATAGAGAAGGAGGCTTTCATGTGTGACGTGAGGGAGAGAGAGAGAGAAAGTGGCATGAGTTAGAGAGAGAGAGAAGAGGAGATTTTCTTCTACAATTGTAAGAGGAGAGGGAAGGTGAGAGATGTCTTCTTCATTACATTTCTAAGAGAGAATTGGGAGTGATTGTAAAGAAAGGCTAGGAGAGAACTTTAAGGTATTTGCTTAGGAAGGATTATGAGATAAGTTGTATTTTTATTTCTTTTATTTTGTAAAATTATTTTTATATATGAAATTTGTGTTTTCTCGTATCCTTGTTATGAATTCTGAGTAGTCTTCTATGTCCTTCTCCTACTTTAAAGATATGGTTTTGTGAATAATAGATTTTAATTTCTACAGTTTTAAATGATAATAATTTGTGATGATTTGAACTCTGATATTTATTTACTTTTTGATCTGGCCAATTTAAATGTTAAAACTTGTTGAGAGACATATGCTATTAAATGAGATATGATTTCTACAACATGGGGAGAATCACATTTGATTTCATGGGAGAGTATGTCATCCATGGGATTGAGTGCAAATAAATAGGAAAATATACTTTTGTTGGATGCAGACTTGGAGATTTTAAGGTGACAAATTAAAACCCCCAATTTGGTTTAGTTAATTGAAAACTAATGTGAGATTGTTAGCCCTCATGGAGCCGCGGAGTGGCAGTCGGTATCCTCCAAGCTTAAGCACGGAATTAGGGACCAAACTCTAGATTAGTTAATGTTCTTTATAGCAGTCGGAAGAGAATAAAGAATAGGATAGCTCTTATCTAGCAAAAAAAAAAATTTAAATATATTTTCAAATGATTTCAATTTCTTCACAATCTATATTTTCATTGTAAAGGGGAATGAAGCTCTCTTAATTTTGAACTTTCCGTCAAAACAAAAACTTTATTTAATTTTTACAATTTTACTTGTGAAAGTTTAGTATTTAGTTTAGTTTAATTTTTGTAATCTTACATATGCATTTTAATTAGCATTCACTTGAGTAGTCAAATTTCAAACTTCGCGCTTTACTCATAAAATAATTTTCATAATTTACTTTAGGGATTTTCCAACTTCTTTGTGGAATCTATATCTAGGACTCCAATAGAGCTCTTTATTAGTTAAGCGATACATATACTTGGGTTGATATTTAAGAGAGATTTGGGTATTTAAAAGGAGTTTTAAAAGTTAAATTATATTTATAAAAGTATTTTTGCTAAAATTATATTGCATATATATGATATATCTACCTGCATCAAGTTTTTGGAGTCGTTAAGTGGTGTCATCTTCATAAATATTTGCATATACAAATCTCAGCATCACTCCAAAACATCATTAACAATGGAAAGTCATCATGAAGCCTTATACCTTGTAAATTCAAAATAATATGAATGACATTGCACTTCATCCTATATTTAATGCAAGCATGGTAGTAGTTGGTATTCCTGTCACCATCTATAAATTTGCTAATGGTAGCCTTTTATTAGAGAAAAATCTCAAGCGAAGTAGTAGTAGTAAGAACTTTTTGATTAGCTGCAAAGATGGAGACTTCATCCACATAGCTAGCATTTTCTAATTGAAGCAACTCCTGGTCAGCTTGATCCACCAACTTATAAACATCTCTAAAATTTGCTCTGTTCCAGTACCTTAGAACTTTTTTTATTTTTATCTGCAAGAAACAACGTTTGATGAGATGATAAGGATGGGAAACATCTTTCCAATTAGCTGATATAGTTGGAAGGAAATCAGGATGGATTGACCACATATTTAAATATTTGAAAGGTTTAGGGCCAATACAAGAAGATGCATTAACTGAAAATTAACAAGGGTCTATGATTAGATCCAACAAAATTAATATGGGTAACAGAAGTATGCAGAAAACACTAAAACTAGAGATCATTACCAAGGAACCTATCCAATCTTTCCAAAGTATCCCCCCTCCTCCATGTGAACTGAGACCCCTGAATACCAAGGTCAAATAGCAACCATCCTAATATTATCACTGAACTTAGTCATAATTGGGAGCAAGGAGATCTGCCACCCTTCCTCTCAGTGGGGGATGAAATTTAATTAAAATCATCCCTAATTAACCAGCTAGAGAGCGTAGATGAGCCAATGAGATGTAGGTGAGACCAGAGCTCTTCCCTATCATATTTAGTACAACTTTAATAGATTATGGTAATATAACCTGTGTTGCCTCACATATCAAAAGAGTTTAATTAAAATGGCACATATGATTTCTTATCTATAGAAGAACCAAATTTTATTAGTGCAGTTAACCTATAGGTCAAAACCAAGGAAAGACTTTTTAACATTAGTAAAATGTTTATAAAACCAAAGGTTCAATAATGGCCATACACCAAAATTTGTGTTTTCTGATGAGATGTTGAAGCTTCTCTAAAGACTTGGGGTGAGCAATCCCCTTTATATTTTAGTATAAGAAATTAATCATAATGGGAGGGTTTTGACTTGCCTCTAGTGAGCTTAGTTAAAGACTCCCTTCTATTCAAATAAAAGCTACCAGCTTCAATGATAAGAGTATCATCCAATGTGGATTCCCCCTCAACATGACCCTTCTTCTTTCTCCTAGCCTTTCGAATCTACCCGTTAGACTCCAATTATTGCTGCATCTTAGCTAGGGGAACACTAGTGGAATTGATGCGCCCATGGTGTGTAGTGTTTTTCTGCGTGTTTTATGTCAATTTAAATCCCCAGTAACAGTGCAAAAAACTTGACCAGTCCTGAAATTATGCAGTAATTTAGCTTTCAAAAATATGGCAAAAATCTTGACCTAATTTATATTAAGTATTTAATGTGCAAAATTTAAATGTTATATAAAATATATAAAATAGTTCACATACTAGGGCTTCTATGCAAGTGCATGTATCGCTTTAAGTAATCTAGGGCTTTCTTTAAAAACCCCAGTATCGATCCTACAGAGAAGTACAATAAGAAATGTTTAGCTTATTCTAGTATACTACTATCAAGTCTTAGTTTGGAAGATGGAAATTCTTAAGTCAATAACATAAACCGCAATATTCAAACTATAAAATTAAAGTAAGAAAGATAAGTTAAAAATGGGTTTAAATAATGCTAATAGAAATGTAACTAAAAGAAATAGGTTTACTAAACTTCAAAAATTAAATTTACTAAGACTAAACAAAGTTTTGTGATGAAAAGTTCAAATTTAAGAAAGCATCCTTCCCTTTTACAATGAGTTTATGGATTGTGAAAAAATTAAAATCATTGAAAAATATATAAATTTATTTTGTGCCAAATAGGAGGAATACTTTTCTTTACCCTCTTCCGAGTGCTATAAAGAACATTGACTAATACAGAGTTTGGTCCCTAATTCAGTGGTTAAGTTGGGAGGATATCGGCTGCCACTCTAGAGCTCCCACTACTCCCTCACCTAACATGTAACAATCTTGCACCTGTTTCCAATCAACTAGACAAAATTGGAGTTTTTAATCTGTCACCTTAAAATCTCCAATTCTGTATCTAACAAAGTATATTTCCTTATTTATTTGCACTCAATTCCATGGATGACATACTCTCTCATGAAATCAAATGTGATTCTCCCAATGTTGTAAAATTCATAGCCCCTTCAAAACATATGTTTCTTTACACATTTTAACATTTCAATTGATCAGATAGAAAAGTAAATGAAGAACGAAGTTCGAATCATCAGAAATTATTGACATTTTAAACTGTATAAAACCAAATTAATTCTTCACAAAACCAAATCTCAAAGTAAGTAGAAGGATAAAGAATACTTCTTAGAATTCAAGAGAAGGATACAATAAAACACAGATTTGATTAATAAAAACAAGTTTACAACATAAAAGAAATAAAAGACACAACTTATCTCACAATCCATCCCTAGCAAATCCCTAGAAGCTCTCTTCAAGCCTATCTCTCTTTACAAGCACTCTCAATTCTCTCTTATAAATGTAATGAAGATGAAATTTGTCACCTTCTTTCTCCTTTTACAATGCTTGAAGAAAATCTTCAAGCCATTGCCTCTCTTTTTCAAGCCACACAAACACATGCACACACACAAACACACTCTACCCAACTCTTCTTCAAGCCCCGGACTTCCCTCTCTATTATAAAAGACTGCCTCCCTCCAAAAAGAATTCAAAATTCCCTCCAAAAGTCAACTCTTTTGAATTCAAAATACATGTCCATTGATCTAAGAGACATATCCCTTCAAAAAAGAACCATCCAAAGTGTCTAGATGCATTGAATCACTCCAAGGGGTATTTACAACAAGTGTGTCTTTGAAAATTCGCTCAAAAACTTGTCTTGAACTGCCTTAATCCTCAAAAAGTCTTCACTGGTGCATCTGGCACCAAATCGGCTCATGTGCCAGTTCTCTAGATTTTCATGCATCATGCGCTGGTTTGGCACATCTTGCGCCACCATACAGCAACTCCACTATTTTGCTCTGTTTGGCTCCATTTCAGCTCTGTTTTGCCCCATTTCAGTTGTGTTTTGCTCTTAATAGATAAACCTAAAAAGTAAGCATGAAAATAACCTTTATTTAAGCTGTAATTTTTTTCAAAAACTTGTGAGAAATGTAAAGTAGATGAAGCATAGAAGGACATATCGAAATGTGCCAAGTCAGGATTTTCTTTCTTATTAGTTTTTACTCCAAATTGCACCATTTTTGCTTCATTTTCTCCAAAATTCCATTTCTTGTACTTGAAACCAAAACTATGCAAAATACCTTCCATTAAAGTATAATATCATTAAAAATAATTACAATTTAGCATAAAATATATATGAAAAAGTAGGTAGTTCTTAGGCGAATTAAAATTGCCCAAACTTATATGTTACTTGTCCTCAAGTTAACCTTTTTACTTCATTAAAATATGACTTAGGATGGAGATTAACTTATAAACTTCTATACTTTAGTTTAATAAAAAAATTGTATAATTTAAGAAAAACTTTTAATGACTTAGATTTAATTAAAAGTATAAGAATACTTTGTAGTCAAATCTAAGATTTCTGAATCTCCATTCATTTCAAGAAGAACTGCAATTTGTCATATCAAGAATACTCAGAACATTCATATGAAAATGAACTTCATGAAAAATCTACTATTAATGCTACTAATAGTCCAATACAAGTTTAGAAAATGTACTAAAGCCCTTTCCTTAAGTTGATTCAAGTGAAACAAATTTTTGATTAGGCATCTCCTCACATTCTTCTTTTCTTTTTCTCTTTTTTTTTTCTTTTCTTTTTCTTTTCTTTTTAATTTCATTTTTTTTATTCAGGATCTTTTCAATCCTTTCTTTCTTTTCTCTTTTTTGCAAGTGAGGATTATTATATCTAGATAGCCTTTAATAAATTTTAACTTCACTATCCTCTTCTTAAAGTCAAAACTCATTACCTTTCTTCTCTTTATAAATTCATATTAGTTTATGATTTTTCATAAAGTCTCATTCTTTTTCTCTTGAATGAAACTCTAACATTCTTAAAACTTCAAAAATACAATTTCCTTTACTTTAAATAGAAAAACATAGTCTCATCCTTTCATACCAAATATCTTTAACTTTAGAATTGACATTCGTTATTAAAAACTTTTACCTAAATTTACCATAATATTTACAAACATAAATATATTCATTTAATGTTAAACTCTAACATCCAAGGCCATGTTAAATTAATTTTAAAAATATAGTTAATTGATGACAAATAAAATTTAGTTTACTTCTTTTTAAAAGAAATTTTTGTTTCCCCCAAAATTGAATTTCTTAAAATATTTTACATTTAATTCCATAAAATGTAGCAGGACAAAAAAAGTAAAATTTGAATCTAATAACTACTACAAGATCCTATCAATTTCATATACGTGCATAATCAGAGTAGAATAACTGCAAGAGAAAGTAAATTTAACCTAAAACATGCTTGTTGTAATATTAAACTAAAGAGGAAGTATACTAACTATAATATTTATTTTTCTTCCTACCCCTAAACTTTATTTTAAACATGTATAACATTAAATACAGAAAATATAAGCAGGAAGAAAAATAGTTCAGAAATTATATCGCAAACATTTATAAGTATTCATCAGAACAGAACAATGTGCAATAGAAAGTAATTTTAAACTAAGAGATGTTAGATAAAGTGCAAAGAAAGGTCTACAAGCAATATAGGTGTCAGCATTGAAAATGTATATTTATGTGTTCTCCAAATCTTTATATTATTGTAACACAAATACAAACACACATGATAAATGAGGTCAATTCTTCCTTTAACTAATTGCATCTCACTAACTTACTTCCAATGTCTAACGGAATCACTACACAGTTAAATTGGGTACTTATAATTGATTTTATAGATTTTAATCCCAAAGAAAAGATTATCTCTGATATATTAGTTCTCGAGCACCAACCTCAGGTGTCACCGTATCCCATTAATTAAGCACCTCTAACAGTTATAAGGATAGTGTAAAATCATCCACATGTTACTCATCAAATAGGTTAGCTACTCCTATCAAATGAAAAAAAAGTCAGAGAAAAGAAGAAACAAAATTAAGATGAAATTGTCGTTGTTAAAATTTATAATGTCTCTTGTAAGACTCAAGTCTGGGTGAGACCCGAGTCGTAGTTGACTCGTCAATACAACTACTATAATAAAACATACAAGTTTATCCATAATAAAAATTTAAGGAATCACCTCCCTCATAAAAAATAAAAAAATCTAATCAAACCACTAAAAATCTAAAAATTTACCAATAATCATTCAAACTGAGCAATCTACACTAAAGCAAACACAATGCAACACTAATAATCATAACTCTCATGCACACTAAATCAAACCACACTAATAATTATGGGTTTCCTCCGATAAAGCGCTTTATTTAACATCGTCAGGCTGGAAAATGATTACATCTGGATCAAAATTCCATTTAAGTAATCCTTGATCAATCACCCAATCTTTTCCGGATCCAAGGATTCCTACAAATTCCTCGAATTTAAAATTTTCTTTCATCTCTTCCTTCTCAGATTGATTCATATCATTATTCCTCATATTTCTTTTTAGATCCACTATTTTCTAGTGATTTTCTCAATTTTCATATTAATATCATCCTTAAGTTTTATAAGAAATGGATCTTTATAAGATACTTCATGATCTCCTAAATTTTGTATTGGATACTCTCTAGATAATTCAAATTCTGGATCAAATTCCTCTAGGTTACTTATTTGTTCAATTTTTTCTATCAATTCTTCTCCTTGGTACTGAGTAAATGGTAGAGGTGGTCTTTCTATATTTATCTTAGTTGAGAAGATATATTTTTCTAATTCCTTAGGAATTTTTTACATTGGTTTTTCAGTCTCCTTATTCTCATATCTCAACTGAAAGTTCTTTTGAAACCTATCCTCAAATTCTCTTTTAAATATTTGTTCAAGAATTTTAAATTGCTCATCACTCATATCCTTAGGGTTTATCCAAGGGTCACTAGGTAAAATCGTTTGTGGGTAATCGTTATTTGCATTAATAATTTGTCCCAGTTGGTTTTCTATATTCATTATTGCAACCTCTTGATTTCCCAACTGTCTCGTCATTTGAATCACAACCTTTTATAACAATAATTCCCTCTCCTCATCCTTTGGGTTGAAGTTATATTGAGGATGATTATTAATTGAGTTAATAATCTGTCCTAGTTTATTTTCCATATTCCTTATTACAATCCCTTGACACTCCAACTCACTCTCCATTTGAATAACAACCTCTTCTAATAAATCCTTCTCTGCATTCTTGGGGTTGAAGCTAAAAATATGACGAAAAGAAAGTTCATTATTATAATAGCCATGATTATTCCAACTACATTTCTGATTACATTGATTATCTTCACAAAATTGGTCTTCTCCTCCAAAATTATTATTCCTGTTAAAATTCAAAATATTTTCCCAACCTAAAATGTAATAATTGGAATAAAAATTATCTATCTCATGACCAGTTTCAATTCTTTGTCCAAATGAATTTTTTTCAATAATTGGGGGTCTTTGAGGATATCTATCTATGTATTGATCTAACTTCTCAATATCTTCAACCTGAGAAATTAAAATTGTAAGCATATATTCTTGAAAATTTGCCACTCTTCGGGTTTACTCTTTCAAAGCTACTAGCATTATAATCCAAATTTGAATATTCATTATATAGTTGATTTGCCATTTCTAAATTAAATTCATGGAGTCTTTTCAAATCTCTCCCAAAAGTTCTCTCCAAATCTAACTTGTAAAATTCAAGGTCTGTAGCTCCTGAACCACGCATACAAATCTAAAGACTTAACTAATAGGACAAGTATAAAAAATATTTTGGTATTTTGGATTTTCTTCAAAATAAACACACAATAATTAAACACACTATATAATAATACTATAATTCCAAATCTAAGTCTTACAAGTTTAAGTAAAATTTTCCTAAAGTACTTACCGAAGCTTCCCCAAAAACAGTGCCAAAAAACTTGATATGCTCGTGGTGTTTTGTGTTTTTATGCATGATTTAGTCAATTTAAATCCCCGGTAACAGTGCCAAAAACTTGATCCAACTCGAAATTACGCAGTAATTTAGCTTTCAAAAGTATGACCAAAATCTTGACCTAATTTATATTAAGTATTTAATGTGCAAAATTTAAATGGTATATAAAATATTTAAAATAGTTAACACACTAGGGCTTCTACGCAAGTTCATGTATCACTTCAAGTAATATAAGGCTTTCTTTAAAAACAACAGTATCGATTCCAGATAGAAGCGTAGTAAGAAATCTTTAGCTTAATTCTAGTCTACTACTATCAACTCATAGTTTGGAAGATGGAAATTCCTATGTCAATAACATAAATCAAAATATTTAAACTATAAAATTAAAGTAAGAAATATAAGTTAAAAAGGAGTTTAATGAGTACTAACTGAAATGTAACTAAAAGAACTAAGTTTACAAAACTTCAAAATTAAATCTACTAAGACTAAACAAAGTTTTGTGTTGAATTGTTCAAATTTAAGAAAACATCCTTCCCCTTTACAATGAGTTTATGGATTGTGAAGAAATTAAAATCATTTAAAAATATATAAAATTTTTTTATGCCAAATAGAAGTAACCCTATTCTTTACCCTCTTCTGAGTGCTATAAAGAATATTGATTAATCCAGAGTTTGCTCCCTAATTTTGTGTTTATGCTGGAACGATACAGATGCCACTCTAGAGCTCCCATGACTCGCTCACCTAAGGGCTAACAATCTCACATCAGTTTCCAATCAAATTGACCAAATTGGGGATTTTAATCTGTCACCTTAAAAACTCCAATTCTACATCCAACAAAGTATATTTCCTTATTTGTTTGCAATCAATTCCATGGATGACATACTCTACCATGAAATTAAATTTGATTCTCGCCATGTTGTAGAATTCATAGCCTTTTGGAACATATGTTTCTCAACACGTTTTAAACATTTCAATTGATCAGATTGAAATGTAAATAAAGATCAAAGTTCAAATCATCAAAAATTATTGGCACTTAAAACCGTATAAAATAAAATCAATTTTTCACAAAATTAAACCTCAAAGTAGGGAGAAGGATAAAGAAGACTACTCAGACTTCATGAGAAGAATATGAAAATACACAAATTTCATTAATAAAAACAAGTTTACTATATAAATGAAATAAAAGATATAACTTATCTCACAATCCTTCCCAAGAAAATCTCTAGAAGTTCTCTTCAAATATTTCTCTCTTTACAAGCACTCTCAATTCTCTTCTAGAAATGTAACGAAGAAGAAATCTGTCACCTTCCCTATCCTCTTCCAATCCTTAAAGAAAATATTCAAGCCCTTGCCTCTCTCTCTCACGCCACACACACACACAGACATAGACACACGCTACCCAACTCTTCTTCAAGCCCTAGACTTCCCTCTCTTTATAAAAGGCTACTTCCCTTGAAAAAGAATTCAAAATTCCCTCCTAAATTTTATCCAAAAGTCAACTTTTTGGAATTAAAAATACGTGTCCATTGATCCAAAAGACATATCCATTCATAAAAGAACATTCCAAAGTGTCTAGATGCATTCAATCACTTCAATGAGTGTTTAGAACAAGTGTCCCTTTGAAAATTCGCACAAAAATTTGTCTCGAACCTTCTTAATCTGTAAAAAATCATCTCCGATGCATTTGGCGCCAATTCAATGCATCTCACACCAGTTCTCCAGACTTTTGTGCATCACGTGCCGGTTTGGCGCATCATGCACCACCCAATAGCAAGTTCACTGTTTTGCTTTATTTGGCTCCGTTTCAGCTCGATTTCGTCCTGTTTCAGTTAAGTTTTTCTCCTAACAGATAAACTTACAAAATAATAATGAAAAAAAAACTATTTAAAAGGTGTAATTTCATTCAAAAACAAGTGAGAAATGTAAAGTAGATGAACCATAGAAAGATATATCCAAATGTGCGAAGCTAGAATTTTCTTTCTTGCTTGTTTTTACTCCAAATTGCACCATTTTTGCTTCATTTTCTCCAAAATTCCATTTCTTGTACCTGAAACCTAAAATATGCAAAATACCTTCCTTTAAAGTGTAATATCATTAAAAATCACTAAAATTTAACATAAAATATATTTGAAAAAGTAGGTAATTTTTAGGCGTATCAGGAATCAATTAGAGCAACTGTTTGGAGAGCCTTTGTCTGATCAGCTTGAATTGGCAAGTTTAGTAAATTAGCCACTGTTGTCTCAACAAGGGAGATAATATGTGTATCAGAATAATAAAAAATAGTCTCAGCTTGTCCCAACTGAGGTGCCTCATGAGGTTCAGTGGGCTTAAAACAAAGATCTTTAGCAGCCATAGTTGGGGCAGGTTCATCAGCTTGCAATAGCACAAAGAGAGGAAGATTTGTATCATTGGGCAGCTTAACATGCTTGGTAGATTTTAATGATGGATGTAGCCTGAAACACTTTTGGTCAATGTGCCAAAAAATTTTGCAGGGGAGCAGTGATATGGCTTCCGTTCCATGACTATATGTTGTCAATAATTATTATGGTTAGTACCTAACCAAACTTCATCAATACGGGGAAGAGTAATATTCCTTTCCACTAAAATTCTAGGAAATGAAGGCCTTGTCAAGTTAAAGATGGACATGTCTAATTTCATGTGCCTTCCTAATAATGCACTAATTAAGAAAATTACTTTATAGTTGAAAAAGCGGAGCTTGAAACTGGGGAGCTTAAACAAGAATGGAATGATGGGAAGCGCTTTGCCAGAATCAAACTTAGGGGTCTCTTTTAGTAACTTCATCTGAATACCATCAATTGTAATTAGCTTCTTAGAGAAAATTCAAGCATACTCTGTTTCATTGGTAACATGAATCATCACATGCCTGCCATCAAATAAGTCAACCTTTCAGTGACCAGTGAGCTTAAAGTCCTCAAAGGTCTTCCTGATTAGGTCTATTTTCGGGTGGCCTAGTTGAAATTTACCAATCCGGGTAAATTTACACTTAGTGGAAAGATCCATGACCTCAGATTCAAAGAAGATAAGGGCATATTTTCGTCCCATCTTAAAGCCTTTCTTGAACATATAGGGATCTCCATCCCCAACCAAAGAATCATGGTAAGCTTGATGAAAAACAAGCTTATCCCCCAACAAACTAGAGGAAGAGGGGGCTGCTGCATACAAGAGTTTCCCAACATAGTTGGGGTCAGCAGCTTGCATTGTAGCATCCATGTGAATCCAAGAAGGACCAAGGGCAAAGAGCAGGAGCAAGACTGAGCAAAATACCAACCCCGAAAGGCAAATCCAATGGAACACTAACCGCCCAAATGAAAAAGTGCAAGCCCGGGAAACACAAAAACAACAAAAACAAGCTCCCCCACAAAGAAATAGTATCCAACTTACTAATGGAGATCCCAACAAGCAAATTAGAGCACTAAAGACTAGTGCAGTTGAAGGAAGTAGGAGTTGTGCATCCATGGATCCCAAACACTAGCAGAGCAAAGTTAGCCATCATTTTTTCCATATATCGATGTGTGTGTGTCTATATATATATATATATAT
>JXCR01131184.1:71273-88364 GCA_002079205.1 Phalaenopsis hybrid cultivar | reverse complement strand
TATAATTGCTATCACAAACCCCAAATAAAGAAATGAAAAAAAAAAAAAAAAACAAGCAAAAAAGCAAGATGGAAAGGTTTGAACAAGTACTGAAAGGAGTGCAGTGTCATCCTATTCTATAATTTATCCTTAGCCGACGCCTCTCGTATAATCCGATGGAACTATTATTTTATAAGAAGATTTACTTGCAAACCATTTAATTCCTTCAAATTTATATATCTATTACCAAATTTAAATACTTACATATGTGTGCTTTTATACAAGCACGAAAAATCATTTATTCCCCCGTTAAATATGGAGGTATTGTTATTTGATACGAAAAGTTCTTGTATGTAATATTTTGATATTATATATGTAAACATAAGTCGTAGGCATGCATATGCTCCTATTTTTTATTGCTTTTAATTATAGGTAATTTGTTTTTCAGATTTTTTTCGTGCAATGCACATCGAACAAGTTATTAGGACTTTTTCTGATGCAACAGCTCAGTTGACTTCTCATTACATTTTACGTTTTGATTTGGTCATGATTGGTTCAACAATTGACTCCCTCGATGATCGGCCCTTAAAAGACATTTCAAAATTATATGTTCAAGAGAAAAACAAGCCTTAAATTTTGTATATAAAAATTTGCATATCTTCATGAACTGATTAGCAAGTAAACAATTTATTTTTAAAAAAATATAAATGCATGGAACTCTTTTTTTTAATTAAAGAACTATTTTGTGCTGGTATTGTAGAAATGTAAATTTGATTTTATTATATTTAATTGTTCTGAAGGACATGGTATGCATCTAGGTGAGAGAATTATATTTCTCATGATGTCATTTACTGGATTTGCAATCAACCAAATCAAACAAATTTTACATGCAATTAGTTTCTAGTCACCAAACTTCTCAATTTGTAGCCAAACTCGGCCTGATTGTCATCCATGAAACTCTACATAATGTCGCCAGCCTTCACCTCATCGTCTCTTACCACAATATTGCTAATTTGATTGTATGACCTTATTTTTGAACCTTCTAACATGTTGGCAATTTACACATAGTTTGCATGATCATTGGGACACTATCAAAGAAATATTATTCATTTCAACAAAATAAATAAATAAATAAATAAATAATTGTTGCGTGCAAGATAATTTACAGTAGTATTCTTAACATTATACAAAAATCTAGTACACACTCAGAGAATAATGAGGACAGGTAGAGTCACTAAAAGTTCTTCTATTTAAAACTTTAAAAGTAAAAAAAAAAAGGCCACGCACGGTTAGGAAATAATTCAATATAGCTTGATAAGTACATATACCCTTGTCTCTCGGTTAGGAAAGGGTGACTCAGTTATAGTGTTCGTATGTAGGAGTAATCGCTGCACAATGACCAGAAGTGTTTTTATTTGCCAAAACTTTGTTGCATCGTCTTTAAAGTGTGTTGTTGCAAAGTGTTCAGATTGACGTGTTGCTCCACGAAATGTTCACTACTCCGCAACGTTGGCTACTACTATGCACAATGTTTTGTTGCTCCACAATGCTGGTATGTACTCCACAGTTTGAGTCGTTACTGTGCAATGTTAGTCACCATTCAACAAAGTGTTTCATTAAAATGAGAAAAGAGCGGCTAAGAGTGAATGACAATGCCCAACGAGTGCTTGTCAACTGGGGTTAGTGGTTGCAGGAGCGGGAAGCATTTTGTTGGATCTTTGGTGTACAACATAGCTCTTCAGTTCCATGCTCAAGATATTACCACAAGACACAAGTCAAGCTTTGATATTCATGCCAGATGATGAAAATATTTTGACGGAGTATCAGTTGCTACCTATATTCGGGCAAGGCTAGTTTCGTTCGAAAAACTANACATTCCTATACATCAAAATCAACCATCAATTGGCATTGGTGAAGTCTTAAATCCATTTGATTAACTCATGCTAAAATCCTCATTGAAGGAGATATCACCTTACCTGAAGTTAAACGAGGGTGGATAGGCTCTAAATAAGAAGGCTTTTGGCAGAAGGTGATCCTAGAACAAAGGCCTTATTACTGTCAACATTGAAAGATGGTTGGACACACTATAGATATGTGCTATAGGCTGCATCCTCCTGTTAAAAGAAAAACTTCTTCCAAGAAGGACAATGACCCCACTCATATGCCTCCTGTGGATAATGTGGATGACTTACAGGATGAGTCACAGAGCTCTCCAACTCTTTTTGTTTCTAATACTCCTCTTTCTCTTCCCCAGGGAGTGCTAAGAGAGGAACCCAACATTATCACCATAATTTTCCCTACAGTTAAATCTATTGAGGAGAGGTTGCAGGATTCACTCTTGGAAAAGCATTTGGAACCTCAGCTTCATGTTCTTAAGGGAGAGAAAGTTACTAAATTAAACCAACTTTTAGGGGAAGATTGGATTGTGCAGACTTCTAAGAGAAAGAAGAAACATACCACAGAATCTCAAAGATTACAAATGGAGGCTGCTTCCATTGGTAATAATCTGAAGGTTGGATCCTTTACTGGCCCCTCTAGAGGGAGGACAAGATCAAGATCACAACCTTCACTCCATATTTCTCCTACCATTGTTTAAGTTCTCTATTTTTTGGTGTTTGGCCTCAAGTCATTTTAAGTCTTTCAAAAGGCTGTTAACATTTTTCTTTAGCTTCAGTTGTAATGTTTTGAGTTTTGGTTTCTTTGGCCTTTGGCTGATTGTAGATTTTTGTCAGTTTTCTATATCCTCTATCTTAGAAGGTATGAGAGTCCTTTTGATCTCTTTATTTTGTTTCAGTTCAACCATTTACTGTTCTTACTTCCCTTGAGGGGTTTTCGGTCCACTTTTTGGGCTGTTGTGATAGCAGCTATGTTGCTCACTTTCTCTTATATAATTGATGATTAAATTGATGTGTTGGAATATCAGGGGAATTTCTGATAAAAAATCCTTGATCAGAATTAAGCAATTTTCCAGGAAGCATAGGTTATTATGGTTTACGATTCTTGAACCATTGGTTCACAGTACTCCTTGCAAATTTAGAAAGCACTTCCCAAGTTTCAGCTGCAGTTACAATATTAATAAAAAAATATGGTTTTTCTATAAAAGGAATCTTAATGTTCAGATCTTGGGTGATCAGCCTCAAATTCTACATATCAAGCTACTTTGGGATTTTCTAAATGTTGAGACTACCTTTATTTATGCTGGTAGTTCTGCTAGTGATAAAGTCACCTTGTGACAACAAATTCAACAGCTGAAATATTTTATTAAAGGACCTTGGATTATTGGTGGAGATTTTAACAGTGTAGCTCGATTGAATGAAAAATGGGGTGGGAAGCCTGTGGATATCAACCAAATGTTACTTTTTAATCAAGACATCAGGAATACTGATCTTGCCAAACTTCCACATCAGGAACCTCTTGATACGTGAAGGAGAGGTAAACTTTTTGAGAGAATTGATAGGTTCCTAGTTAATCATGCTTGGCTGGATACCAACTTTATGACTATTGTCTCCCATCTTCCTTGCACTTGCTCTGATCATAGTCCTTTATTAATTTCTATATCCCCTAATCTTTTTTCTTCCATACCAAGGTTCAGATTCTTTAATGTATGGGTGAAGCATCTTAATTTTCTTCCCTTTAACAAGAGCTGTTTTGGTAACTATACAGCAAAAGTTGAAGAGGCTGAAGCTGCTGTTAAACAGACTGAATTAAATATTCAGATGGGGCTCTCTGATGAACAAACCTTATGTTAGCTAATGCTAATCTTTTTCAAGATATTCATTGGGAGGAGGAATTTTATAAACAAAAGGTTGCTATTAAAAAGGTTGTTGATGGAGATAGGAATACAAGGTTCTACCATGCCTGTATTAAACAAAGAAGACATTCTAACACCATCCTGAAGATTAAAAATAATAGTGGCAGTTGGATTCAGGGTGCTGATCTACTTCATGGGGATGCTATAAATCACTTTCAGACTCTTTTATCAGAACCTCATAATTCTAGTCTTCAGAACTTTGATCCTAGTATGCTTAATGACAATTGCTATGAAAATCACTGGTTGGACTTAACCTTTGTTCCTGTTGAAGATAAAATTTGGAAAGCTTTATGTTCTATTCATGGTGACAAAGTGGCTGGTGCTGATGGTTTTATTTCTACCTTTTACAAAAAAACTTGGGAGGTGTTGAAATTTGACATTATGGAGGCTGTTCAGGACTTCTTTAGGGGGGGAGGATATGCCACAATATTTTGCTCAGTTCACCATAACTTTAATCTTCAAGGGGGGTCAGAAATCTAGTTGGGATCATTTTAGACCCATATCTCTTACAACTGTGTTGTCTAAGCTTATTAGCAAACTTTTGGTTTTCAGATTAAAACCACATTTATCTTGGATGATTTCTCCTAATCAATCTACTTTTGTTACAAGCAGATAAATTGTTGACAATGTTCTACTTACTCAGTAGCTCTTTCTTGACATTTACAAGCATTAAAGGGGGGGGGGTAACCTCATGTATAAGCTTGATGTTTCTAAATCTTATGATACTATCAATTGGAATTTTACTTTGGAGGTTCTTAAAGCAAGGGGGTTTCAAAATTCTTTCTTTCAGATGATTCACAAATGGCTTAATAATAATTCTTACACCATTCTTCTTAATGTGAATTCTCAAGGGAAGTTCCAAGCTACTAGGGGTATCAAACAAGGGGATCCTCTATCTCTATACATTTTCATTTTGGCTATGGACTATTGTTGACCTCACTTTTAGTTGAGGTTTAGTTTTTTTTCCCTTTTAGTAGCCAAAGGTCTAGCCATAGGATTTTGCTATTGACTATTCTTAGAAAACTAAACATGGAACCCTCACCATTAGAAATTCTACCCTCTTCTTTACTCAACTTGAAGTTCCACATATTGGTCCTAACCTCTAGCACTTAGTAGGTAGGGTCACTATGTGGAAAACTCAAGATGAGTCAACCTTAGGACTGCTGGACCTTAGGGTTGACCCTGGGTGTTGGTATGGAGCTAAGGCACTCACTACACTCATCTACACTCACAATCACTCACTACCCTAAAATTAGAACTTATAAGCCTAGTTCCCTTGATCTTTTGGGATACTCATGTAGATGGTCCCCTAAACCTACTAGCCCTAGGGCTATGGTTTGGCTAAGACCACTATGTAGAGGACCCAAAATGGGGTTTCCATTGGTCCATGGCTTATTGGTGATGATTGGTACATCAACTCTACTAAAATACCCATCGTGGCATTTTACCCCTAAAACACCCTCAAATTACCAAAATACCCCTCAATAGCTCAAAATCCCAAAAATTCCAAAAATTCCCAGAAAATCCCAAACATTCCAAATTTCATTTCTCTCAACTACCACATGACCCAATTTGGCCAATTTGACCATCTTTAACCAAAATCCCGAAATTGCCCTTTAAAGACCCAAATTTCCCCAAATCCAACTCAAATGTCCATCAATTTGATCTCAATTGAGCCCAATTCCAATCCTAAACTCAAATTCACTTTTGATATGACCAAACTAAACCAAATCTAAGCTCAATTGGTCCATGATTTGAGCCCAATTTTGATTTGGGTCAAAACCCCAACTTTGACCATATGACTTAATCTCACCAAATTTAACCCATAGCCTAGTCAATTTGACACAATTAATGTTGACAAATCTTTATAACATTCCTATACATCAAAATCAACCATCAATTGGCATTGGTGAAGTCTTAAATCCATTTGATTTTGGCCTAAACCCAAAATTCCCAAATTTAGCCCCAAATTGGCTAAGTCCCCGAATTTCACCCAATTGATTGCCTTAACCTCCAAATTGGCATCCAATTGATGTTGAAAACTCTTCATGAGGTCCCTATTGAACATTTACAACAATCAATTTGGACTTGGCGCAAGGCTAACTCAAGCTAGACCCAAGCCTAGCCCACATAACCAAATTCATTAAGGTTCAAAATTCCCTCAAATTGACCCTTCAATTGAACTCAAAACCATTTCCATTCTTCACCAAAGTTGTTCCTTATGATCATCTAAACCAAATGCAACAAATAATTGGGCCAATTGACATGGCTAACCTAGTTCAAACCTAAGTTTTGGTCATTTGCACCCACTTGGACCCATGCACTAAATGTGACCTAACCACCCTAAAGTCACCAAATTAACTCCATCACAGTCATTAGTTGGACTTAGTGACCAGTCCAAACACCATGAAACCACCTAAATCGAGCCATGCACCAAAGGTTCCCCAAATTAAANGTTCTGATGGATTCCTCTGGGTTCCCTGAGCTCCTAGCCACCTCCCCCTGGCCGGCCGGCAAGCCTAGTGGCTGGAAAAGCCCAAAATTGAGAGCCACTCCCATGGCACCTCACCCAAATCAAGCATAGATGCCAGCTCATCCAGATCAAATTGAAGAGCTCCTCTGCCCTCAACCTAAGCACCACAATGCACCCAAACCTATGCAGCCTTTTTTATAAAAACTCACCTCCCACGACCATGGGAGGTGTGCTGAAATTTTCTTAGAGAGGCCTCTCGAAACTTCATACAGAGCTTCCCTAAGATCCCCTCAGCACATTCCGATTATTTTCTCCCACCAATTCCCATTGCCGGATCTCAATTTTGAGCTTGAAACCTTGTCGGAAACCAGGACATAACCCAATACACCTCCACACTCCACCAAACTTCAATTGCTTGTGGCCACACCTTCACAACAGTAAGAGAAGACAAAACCTTATCAAATTACCCTCTGAAATAGCCTCCACCATAGCTCTAGACCGACACTTGAAATCGAGCTTGATTGAATTCTTACTTAGACCTTACACAAAGACCAGGGACTCAATCCCTAACCTCCTTGGACCCCAACGAATGTGCCGAGCACCTCTGATTAAAGCCTCCCTTCTCAGAGCAAACGTATAAAACTTCTCCTCCTCCAGAGCTTATTTTGATTCTCCATCTACTTAAGCTTGATTTCATTGTAAATTAACCGTATGGATATGTTCGTCTCACTTAGACGAGTCCATAGGATCAAACCCAAGGTGATTTGGTTGAGTCTATGCTGAGATCTTAGGGTTTTAGTGTGGACAGTCACGGGATCATTCTATTTGGGACGATGACGAAGAGCCGTCCGATTGCGTGTGTATCACATAGATGGAGGAGATTGAGCCGGACAGTGCTTCAGGGCATAAACCGCGGGTCGAGTCAGAAGCTATGTGGACGGTGGCGTCCAACCAGAGCGCGCCACGCATGTCTTTGGAGCTGCCTAGGATCTAGTCAGCACGCACGGTTTAAATAGATAAATAAGGCTTTTCTTATTTATTTAAATACCCTTAACATAAAAAATTCATAACTTTGTGTAGGAAAATCACAAAAAGAAAATAAAAAAGCCCTCTTGCTCAGTGAATAGAGGAGAACAATGTGAAATAAATTTCAAGACCATGTTATGCATATTTTATTTTTAATTAATTAAACACTATTTTGAATCATTTGATTCTCCATGCATATTGATACATCACCTTGGCTTGAAACTTTGGCATGTTGCAACCTCTGTCAAGGGAAATATCTTCTGATTTTTCCAAAGTCAGAAGAGGTTCCTATACAGAGATCCATATTTTTCAAGTTATTCCACATTATTTCTTTAAAATGATCATGGAAATTAGCATATTGATTAGAAAATCTTAAGAAAATTTTTCAAGGTCCACCATGACTAGAGAAGCCTTTGAAAATAATTTAATGGCTCAAGTCATTTAAAATGCACTTAAATTTTACAAACACTAAATCACTAAAATAATTAATTTTTTAAAATGTAAACATTTAAATGATTTGATTTTTTATCTCCACTGTGATTTATGATCCATAGAACTCATCATAAAAATTTCAAAATATTTTGCGTTCATTTGATAACTAAAGTTGATTTTTAAAGTTAAATACCACTTTTGGCATTTAAATGATTTTTAAAAATCTAAATATAACTCAAAAAATTATGAAATTTAATTTTTTGAGTTCTCTCTGATCAGGGGTATTTTTTTAAAAATAAAATTATATTTGAAATGAAAACTTGATTTTTAGCCTATTTTAAGTATTTAAATAATTAAAAATCTTAAAATCATAAAAATAATAAAAATGTTCTAAATTGCTTCCTAATCACTTAGGAACAATTAGAATATTTTTCCTGATTTTCTAGAGTTCTAAATTGCTTCCTAATTACTTAGGAACAATTAGAATATTTTTCCTGATTTTCTAAATATTGAATTTCAAAGCTTAAAAATAATTTTTTAAAAGCTAAAAATGAGTTTTCACTAAAATTATTTCAATAAATTAAAGAAAATCTAAAAAAATTAAAATTTGCACTTCTGAGTACTCTGCCCTCAGAGAATTTTTTCAAAAATAAAAATTTTAATTTCCACCACATAAAATATTTTATTTTTATTAAATAGCCCAGAAATTAAAATAATTCTAATAAATCACAGAGAATTCAAAAAATTATGAAATTTTATCCAAAGGCTTATCTGGCCTAGTTCTACCTCTAGTAAAAATTTCAAGGGATTAGAATTTACCTTGTTCAAGTTAGGAATTCTATTTGAAAGATCTTATTTTTGCTTAAAACTATATATATAAATTAAATTAAATTTTGAAAAATCATATTTTCTCCTCTGATGTCTTAATTGACCCATGAATTAGGTAGGACAAAAATTTCAAAGTACACATTTTCTCCTCTGATGTCTCAATTGACCCATGAATGAAATAGGATAAAAATTTCAAAGTCATTGAAATTGAATTTGTCTTAATTGACCCATGAATGAGGTAGGATAAAAATTTCAAAGTCATTTGAATTTAATTTTACTAAATTTATGAAGTGTTAAAGAGCCTTAGGGGCAAATGTGTAATTTTGGAAATTTTGCCTTAATTAACATTTAGGATTAATTCAAGGCTTAGGGGCAAATGTGTAATTTTGGAAATCTTGCCTTAATTAACATTTAGGCTTAAGTCAAAGAGTAGGGGCAAATGTGTAATTTTGGAAATTTTGCCTTAATTAACATTTAGGCTTAATTCAAGGAGGGGAATGGGTAAGCTCTGATCTTAATTAATTTATTTGATGCTTAAAACACAAGAAAGGAGAAAAATGGATAACCTCTGATCTTAATCAATTTATTTGATGTTTGAAATGCAAGGGGTATTAATTAAACCAATTTCACTTTCCTCATTAAAAAGATAAGTTAATAAATTTCTAAATTATTAAAATTTAGAAGTTTATTAAAACTAAATAATCCTGGACTTAGGGGTATGACTATTGAAGTCAACAATTAATCAATTTAATACCCCTTATCTTGATTTTCAAATAAAAGCCAAATCATGAATCATGACCACTTAAAGCTTAACCTTTTTAAAACTAATTAAGACACTCACTTAGGACTTAAGGGCTTAGTGGTGACTTAGGCTAAATTAAAAATTGATTAGACAAGGATTAGAGAAATGAACATAACTAAATCAAACATCCTTGAAACACCACTAAGCCCAATTAGGATTAAAAATTTGGCTAAGTGTTCAAATTACACTAACTTGCCCCTTTAAGGGTCTTCACCCACATAATTCTTAAATTGAATCACGAGTGATAATTACCCTATTCTTAGGGATAATTGAGACATCAATGTTCACTAAGCATTTAAGGTATTTACATGATGAACTATTAAGAAACATAATAAGTTTAAATGGACTCGAGGCTTTTCACCAGTTGGTGAGAGGGAGGCATGGACCTACTTCCCCTCCTAACTTGTTGGATACCTCAGGGGCCTATTAAACTTAATATTCTTTGCTTAATGAAATCATCCTTAATTAAACTTTTAAGGACTCACCAAGATATGACATAGGGTTAGGAAAATTGCCAAAATTTTATCTTTCCTGCTCTTCATAATCTGCCTTAACATGCATTTTATGTTTCAGGTGGTGGAACGAGAAGACTTGCCAGGTACACTTCTACAGTTTTCAGCGTTGTCTTTCTTGTGCTTTTATACCTGCAAATTTGCATGCTAAACAATGATGTCACCCTGCATGAAAACTAAAACCATCAAGTAGCCACATAACCATCACCAAAACCAAAACTAAAATCAACCAAGACAATATTCAAAATATAAAACAACTCAAAATTTAATCACAAACATCATACAAAACCAAAACTTCAACTAAATTAAGATGTCTCTATCGGATGATTGGGAATCCCTCAGAGGAGGTAACCTATGGTAGCTAACGAGGCTTCCCACGGTTTAAATGAAATTATGGAACTCATTAAGTTGAAGTTTAGTAAGTTCATTTGGACTAAGTGAATCCAATAGAAAATAGTGGTGCCGGAACGAGGGAACTGTAGGATCCTAACCGGTGTCACTCTAATTAACTTTAATATGCTCTCATAAAATTTAAAGGACTTCAACCAAAGGGCCACCTGATTTGATATTATAATTTGACACACTAGATAACTCAAACTTGTCGAGGCAAGTAGCATGGAGCTAGCATGGTGGGCAGCACAGCCGTCTTCAACAGCAAAACCTGTCTTCCCCAGCTAAACCAATCTTCCTTAGACTTAAACAACAAAGTCATAGGACTTCGAGGTTTCTTGCTTAAGCAACGTAAATCCTCACCTTATTTTTAGGCCTTTGCATAGCCCTGCTATAAAATATAAGCCCTAACTTAGCATAGGATTTCGAGGTTGTCGTTTGGCACGACCTAAATGCTGACATCTTCCAGGCTATTTGTATGATCATTTTAAATGAATGTAAGCCCTAACTAATAATATTGGTAGGATGAAACACCCAGATATTTCTCCTCAAAACTGAGACCAAACATTAGGATAGCTTGGGAAGTCACCGAGGTTCTCCTTTAGATCCATGACATCCCTTAGTTCTTCTTCCTTTGGATTCTACAATAAAATGTACCAAATTTGAACCAATCCCCTTTCACACCTCTACATCCAATTTCATTGAAGAGTCCTACCCTTTTGAAATTCCTTACTTTCACACCTCTACATCTGATCTCATTGAAAAGTCCTCCCCTTTGAAACTCCTTGAAGATAATATTCTTGATTTTTATCGAGAGTCTTCTTAGGTGGCTTTGGTCATTTAAGATGTAATTAACTATCGGAGCTTGACCTTATAGAAAGCATGTCCGAACCCAGCTTAATATAAACCCTATTTAATCCTTTATATTAAATAGGGGAACTTGTCGGCAAATACAAAGGCTTCGCAGACCAAACAAACGTCATACTTTCCTTAGTTTATTTGATCGAGCCTCATCCTCAAGTCTTGTGTTTATCCTTCAGCATAGATACATGATTTGAGGTACAGAGCTCTTTCATTTTAAACTATGAAAAATATGGGTCAGTTTGATTTCATACTTCAACGTCCTTCCGAAGCGGGTGACGGGATTTTGATTCCAGTGACGGACACCTTCTTACGGGCAACTCCCCTCCAACCCAGAAATAACGCCGACAACTATTTATCAAGCCTTCTTAACTAGAATTTTTATGAAAGGAAGTATATCAGAATTGATAATAAATCTAATTATTCCATAAGTCATTTATTTTGTGCTGATGACTTAATATTGTTTTCTAATGCTTCAAAACCAGCAATGAAAAAGGTTTTTAGTTTGCTGAACTTGTTTCAACAGATTTCTGGTCTTTCTCTGAACCCAAAAAAATGCCAACTCATCTTTAGCAACAAGCTTAATGCTGCAAGTAAGAACTGGGTTAAGGAATTCACTGGATTTAAATCTGCTACCAGCCCTTTTGTTTATCTTGGGGTACAATTAATTAAAGGCAGGAAGAAGCAAACTCAATTTGATGAGGTTGTTTCTAAAATTTCCAAACAAATCTCTTGCTGGACTAATTCTTATCTGTCATAGAGGGAAAGATTAACCTTAATCAAAAGTATCCCGACTTCTTTCCCTATGTACGTTATGCAAATCCTGAAGATGGAAAAATGTACATAGAAGACCTTGGAGGTTATGTTGAAAAAATTTTTGTGGGAAGGAAAACACAAACAAGCTCACTGGCTTAGCTGGGATAAGATTTGCCTACCTCTTGCTGTAGCGGGGCTAGTAATGAAATCATTTAAAAAAATTCATGATATCTTCTACTGTAAACTCTGGATCAAATTTAGAGAGCTNTGAATAATATGGGGTCAGTTTGATTTCATATTTTTTTAAAACTAAATATATATGTAAATTAAACATCCTTCCAAAGTGGGCAACAAGATTTCGATTCTGGTGACCGACAGCTTCTTACGGGCAACTCCCCCCAAACTGAAAATAGCGTCGACAGGGTATTTTGGTAAATTTAGCATTTTTGTGTAGTTTTGTGTAATTTGGGTAATTTTAAAAGGTTTGAAATGATTTTTCAAGTTTGGGTATTTTGTATGAATTTGAGGATTTTGACCAAATTTGGGAATTGAGGGTGTTTAGGTAATTTGGGTAGGTTTTGGGGCAAAAGGCCAAGTTGGATATTTTGGTAGGGTTAGGGTATCAAACACCATACATGAGCTATGGACTAAGGGAGTCCCCATTTGGATCCTCTATGTACCGGTCTTAGCTAAACCCTAGCCTAAGGCTAGTGGGTTTAAGGGACCATCTACAAGAGTTTCCCAAAGGATTAAGGGGTCAAAGTTAAGAAATTTTGGGTTTAGGGTTGTGGGGAATTGTGTGTGTGAGTGAGTGTAGTGAGTGAAAGTGAGTGCCTTAGCCCTATACCAACACACAGAGTCAACTATAAGGGCAAGCAGTCCTATGGGAACTCACCTTGAGCTCCCTTATATTGACCCTACATACTAAGTGCTAGAGGTTAAAACCAATATGTGGAACTTCAAGTTGAGCGAGGAAGAGTTTAGAGTTTCTAATGGTGATGGTTCCGTTTTTAGTTTTGTAGGAATAGTCAATATAAGAGTCCTATAGCTAGACCTTAGGCTACTAAAGAGGAAAAACTAAACCTTAACCAAAAGTGAGGTCAACACTGTGGTTAGAGAAATCTTGTGATGCTTTGAATCATCTTGTACATTTTTATACTTAATTAAATGCATATACCTTTTATTAATTTTTGTAATGTATACACATATCATAAATTGACAAAATCACTGCTCCACTGTCCATAAAAATCATGTTTATTCATTGTGAAAATATCAAAATTATTTGGTCTTAGTCTAAGAACTAAAATGGATATTTAAGGAAGCCTTGATTTTTTGTACAAAAATCATTATATTAAACTAAATATGCTTAGAAAAGTTATGAAATTGTTTCTTTGTGTTACTTGTGATCAGGGGCATCTTATAAAAATAAAACCCTTTTTTGTGAAAATATTTTATTTTTAAAATATATTTTGAATTAAAAATAATTAAAATAAAAAAAATTTCATAAATACAAAAAAAATTATTTAAAATGAGTGGGAATGCCCTCTGGTCACTTAGAATTCATTAGGACATTTTTTCCTAATTTTTCTAAGTTAAAATTAAATTTTAAAGGCTTAAAAAATGAATTTTTCATGTTCTCCCACTAAAATAACTATAATATATAAATTAAAAATCACAAAAATATAATCTTTAATTCTCTGAGTTTTCTGAACTTAGAGAAGTATATTAAAAATATAAAAATGATTTTTGCAATTAAAATATTATTTTCTATACAATTTAATCATTGAAATTGATTAAAAATTAAATAATAATAATAGAAATTTGATTCAAAAAATTATGATATTTTGTCTAAGTGTTTCTTTGACCTTAGAAAACCTCTAATAAAGTTATCATAAATATAAATTTTATTTTGGATAATTAAATCAATTAACTTTTGAAAATCCTATCTTCTAAATTTAAATAATTATCTAAATTAAATCAAAATTTTGAGAGGTTCAATGTTCTCCTCTAAACATTATGGTTACCTCATGGATATGACACTCTAAACCCTCAAAGTCATTTGAGTCGTGTTTAAAGAGTTATGAGGTGAAAGGCCCTGAGGGCAAAGTAGTAGTTTTAGACTTTTGTTCCTTCACCAAAATTTAGGATTAACCAAGGAAAAATTGGTAATTTTGATTTTAATAAGCATATTTGAAATATTGAAATATAATGGGGTTAAAAAGTAGAAACCCACTCACCTCCCTTACACAAAATCAATAAAATCATAACCCTCCTAAATTTCAAGACTCGAAAGTCAACTTAGATCAAAGAATCTTAAGAAATGTGCTTAAGTCGGAAAGATGATAGATTACTTTTCTTAAGCCCTAAATTGAGGATGATTTTATCGTTTTATAAGAATACACATCACTTAAACCAAAATCTTGATAATCACCATTTTACGTATCTTGATTATTAAAGGCGTAGTAGTGGCCTAGGCCTGATATTTAAACTCAATTGATGATATTTAGAAGAGAATATGATTACTAACATTCTTAAACACTACAAGCCCGACCTTAATTATGGGCACCACAATCTTAAATGACCTAGATTTGCCTTAGAGGCACCCACCCACATAACTCTTAAGTGAAACATTAATTGACTAATCGAGAATCCTATCCTTAGGATAATTAAATTGTTAAGTTTCACTTAGCAAAGGGGTTGTCACACTTCAACCTCGAATGATTAATGAAACAATATGATAAGTTCAAAATAAACTCAAAAAAATTCAAGAGGGCCTCAAGGTAGTTCAGGGTCATTCCCTCAATACTTTGAAATCTTCTGGATATTTTTAAGAGCAAATTGAACTTGTTATATTTTGTTCTAAAATTATCCACTAGAATCATCAAAGATCCAGTAAAATCATAGCCCGGGGTTTGGTACCTAAACCTTCATCTACTCTTGCTACATAAACTTCCTACAATGTTATACACAAAACTTGGAAAGTACTAACCTTTCTAGTGGTGGAACAAGAAGAATCACCAAGTACACTTTTGCAGTTTGCAGTACGGTCTTTTATTATATTTTTTGCACTGTACTTTTATACTTATAAAACTTGCATGCTAAACAATGATGATACTCTACATGAAAGCCAAAATTGCTAGAATAGCTACCAAACCAAAAACCCAAAACTAAAATCAACCAAGATAAAATTTATTGCCACAATATTGAAAATTTAAGACAACTCAAAATTTAATCACAAACGTCACATCAAAACAAGAATTGCAACTAAATTAAGACGTCTCTTTCGGATGACCGGGAATCCCTCAGAGGAGGTAACCTACGGTTGCTAACAAGGCTCCCCACGGTCTAAATGAAAGTATAGAACTCATTGAGTTGAGTTTAGTAAATTCATTTGGACTAAGTGAATTTGATAGAAAATAGTTTTACCGGAATGAGGGAACCGTAGGATCCTAACCGCTGTTGTTCTAATCAAATTTAATATGCCTCATAACATTTAAATGACCATAACCATATGGACATTAGATTTGACATCGTAACTTAACACATTAGAAAACTTAAACTCGTCACAACAAGGAGCTTGGAGCTAACATTATGGGCAGCATGACCATCTTCAATAGCAAGAGGAGCTACAACAACAAATCATTCCTTAGAATTTAACAACAAGCCATAGGAATTTGAGGTGGTTTGCTTATGCAACATAAATCCTCAACCTTTTCTTTAGGCTTGTGTATAGCTCTGCTGTACAATATAATCCCTAACTCATCTTTAGATTCTGAGGTTGTCGTTCATCATAACCTAAATCCTTACATCTTCCAAGCTAATTCTGTGATTGTTTCACATAAATGTAAGTCTTAAAATAAATAAAATTGGTAGGATTAAACATTAAATAATTTTAATCTCCTCAAAATAGAAGCCACACAATAGGATAAACTGGGAAGTCATCGAGGTTCTACTTCGAATCTATGACATCCCCTAGTTCTTTCTCATTTGGATTCTACAATAAATGTTCCAAATTTGAGACATTCTCCCTTTCAAGCCTCTTTATCTAATCTCATTGAAAATTTCTATCCATTTGACCTCTTCAAAAATAACAATTCCTGATTTTTATCGAGAGTTTTCTTAGGTGACTTCGGTTATTTAAGATGTAATTAACTATAGGGACTTGCCCTTATAAGAAGCTTTTCCGAACCCAGATTAATATAAACCCTATTTATTTCTTTGTATTAAATAGGGAACTTGTGGGCAAATAAAATGGTTTCGTAGACCAAATGGATGTCATATATTTCTTAGTTTATTTGATTGAGCCTCACCCTCAGGTCTTATGTTTATCTTTTGGGATTGATACAGGGTTTTAGGTATAGTGCTCTTTCATTTAAACTATGAAAATTATGGGATAAGTTTGATTTCATATTTTTCTAAGCTTATATACATATGTAAATTAAAACGTAATTCCAAAGCGAGCGACGGGATTTTGATTCTGGTGACTGACAGCTTCCAAAGGGCAACTCCTCAACCAAAAATAGCGACGGTACTCTGCTGTACAATTTAAGCCCTAACTCTTCTTATGAATTTTGAGGTTGTCGTTCATCACGACCTAAGTCCTCACATCTTCCAAGCTATTTGTGTGATTATTTCACATGAGTGTAAGCCCTAATTAATAAAATTTACAGGATGAAACCTTTAAATATTTCTCTCCAAAACTGAAGCCAAAGAATAAGATAGTTTGGGAAGTCATGGAGGTTCTCCTCAGGTTCTTCCTCTTTTGGATTCTACGATAAATGTTCTAAATTTGAGTCATTCCCCTATCACACCTCTTTGTCCGATCACATTGAAAAGTTACATCCTATTGACCTCTCTGAAGATAATATTCCTTGAATTTTATAGAGAGTTTTCTTTGGTGACTTCGGTTATCTAAGATGTAATTAACTGTTGGGGTTTGCCCTTATATGAAGTTTTTTCCAAATCCAGTTTAAGATAAACCCTTTTTAATCCTTCATATTAAACAGGGGAACTTGGTGGCTTATAAATATGGTTTTCGCAGACCAAACAGATGTCATACATGCCTCACCCTTAAGTCTTGTATTTTTCCTTCAGGATTGATACATGATTTGAAGTGTAGCGCTCTTTCATTTCAACTATGAAAGATATCGGATCAGTTTGATTTCATATTTTTTTAAAACATATATATATATATATATATATATATATATATATATATATA
>JXCR01131184.1:55088-71140 GCA_002079205.1 Phalaenopsis hybrid cultivar | reverse complement strand
TATATATATATATATATATATATATATATATATATATATATATATATATATATATATATATATATATATATTTCCCACAAGGAGATGCATTTGTCTCCCTACATGTTGATTAAGGAAGGGGTTACAAGAAAGAAAAAGTAACGGGAGACCTTTTGATTCAATACAGGAATCATTACTCCTCCCAAAAAACTAAACAAAAACAATAGTTTGCCTAAAAATAAAACCCCAGATAACATGGAGTACAAAAAGAGGATAAAGTGGGGGAGAGGAAAACCATAGCAGAAAAATAAACAGTCACTCAAGATCTTGATTAACAATTCTGAAGTGTGGGACCTCAATCCTGTCACCCTGCAAGAAAAAACTGAAGGGTGTGGGGAGGGGAAACAGCAACAGAGAACTCCTTTAAGTTATAACCTTGTCTAGCAAGCCAATTTGCAGGTTGGTTTCCCTCTCTATAGATAAAAGTATATTTCACGTTTAACTGTGAAGATACTTCTTTGATCTTGTTAGTCCAACAAGTAAGGTGTCAGGGTGCACGCTCCTCACTCTTCAGTATCTTGATTACAGCAGTAGAATCCACTTCTAACCATAAGTTATACCAGCTAGACATTTTGGCAATTTTTAATGCCCAATACACAGCCACTAATTTAGTTTCGACAGCATCAATAGCCACAATGGGGATGTGGAATTATAATAAGAATTTCCCTAAGTGATTTCTGTAGACACACCCCACACCTGCTCCTGACTTATTGAAGCTTCCATCAGTATTTATCTTGACTGTTTGGTAACCAGGGGTTTCCAGAAAAACCTATGAACATAAATCTTATCTGGTTATCCCAAAGAGTAAGAGTTATAAATGTTAGGAAATCTTCTAAACTTAATCATCTTGTGAACATTGGAAATGGTATTTCTGACTCTCTTCTCAGTTTTTGGTATACCTTCGTCAAACTTAACCTTGTTTCTTTCCATCCAAATAAACCATGCAACAATGAGAGGTATATAAGCATAGTTCCTCTTATTCCATGTCTGCGAGCAAGTGGTGATATTATCCCAAGTAAAGAGGTTTTTGTCAATATTCAAATGGGATAGCAGTTGGTGTCAGAAAAGCTGGACAAAGTTGCATTCAAAAAAGAGACGGGGCAGTGATTCCTCCTCCTAAAGACAGAACCTACATATAGAAGGCCCCCTTATACCCTTTATTTTAAGAATAT
This sequence comes from Phalaenopsis hybrid cultivar, assembly GCA_002079205.1. Taxonomy (NCBI): domain Eukaryota; kingdom Viridiplantae; phylum Streptophyta; class Magnoliopsida; order Asparagales; family Orchidaceae; genus Phalaenopsis; species Phalaenopsis hybrid cultivar. The sequence goes on along the minus strand of JXCR01131184.1, from coordinate 69,929 downwards.
CATCAGTAGGAAGAAGATTATTAAAGACCCTCCAACAGAAAAATGACATGGAAAGGGACAAAAAATAGTTCCAAATAATTTTGCTCCAAGCTAGGTGTTCCCATTGGAAAATTTTAGAGTAGATGGCTTTAGTAAGGCTTTAATTTGAGAAAGACTGCCAAACAATTTTATCAGGCTTTCTTCTGTTAATTTTGATGCTGGCAATTTTTGTTACAGAATTGGCATGGAGAATTTGTGAAAGTTTAAGTAAGGACCAATCATCATCCACCCAGCAGTCAGCTACCTTGAGGTCAGAGTTAGAGGTGCTACAGATAGGGACAACCAATCTTTAGGGCACCAATTATCAAGCAAGAAATTTATGTCTCCTTTCCTCAAATCCTAAATAAACAAGTTTTCAGCAGTATGTCTTATGTTTAGCATCTTTCCCCAAATTTTGAAATCCCCTATCTTTCTTTCAACAAGTGTGGGGTGCTGGTCTCTACAATATTTTCTCTTCATGAAAAGAGCCCACAGAGAAGTCTGAGCTCTGAACTTAATCCAAAGCTTGCATAAGTTGATTTGGAAGAGCTAATTAATACCCTTGAAGCCAATACCCCCAGCCAGTTGGGGTTTAGCCACTTTTTGCCAAGAAGCCCAATGCATCTGTTGCCTCTATCCAGACCATAAAAATCTATTAAAGGCCCTTTCAAGCTGAATCTGGGTGCTTTTCTTGATATTAGTCATCTGCAAGATATAAGAGGGAAAAGTAGTTAGAATGCTTTTAAGCAGTGTAATTCTGCCCCCATTTGAAAGGAAGGAATGAGTCCACCCATTAAGGTAGGTAGTGATCTTATTTATGACTTCTTCAAACTTAATTTGTCTAGTTCTTCCAGTAAGAAGCATGGTCCCCAGATACTTGACAGGAAGCTGGGAGTTTGAGAAGCCAGTATAACTAGAAGCCCATTGTTTGCAATTTGGATTTGCATGTTTAATAAAAATTAGTAGACACTTCTCTGGACTGAAACACATACCAGAGTGTGTTTGGAACTTTTGAAGAATATGATACACTTTCCTTACAACATTTTTATGAGCTCTAGAGAATACCATGATGTCATCAGCATAGATCAAGTGGGTGATGGCAAGGTTGGATCTATGATGATAGATAGTATAGTTTTGGCTTAAAAGAGATTCATCCATCATTCTAGATAAATAATTAATTGCAATAATAAACATATTGGGGGATAAAGGTCCCCTTACTTCAAACTTCTGGAAGCAATGAAAGACCCCCAGCCTTTGCCATTTATGAGAATAGAATGATTATTATTGTGAAGCCATCTATGAATCAGCTGGCAGAAGTCTGAGTTAAAACCTCTAGCAGTAAGAACATCCATAATGAATCCCCAACTGATAGTATCATAGGCCTTTTTCAAATCCAATTTGTATATCAAATTACAACTTTTACAGATCTTGTTCAGATCATTCAGAAGTTCCTGTGCCAAGAGAGTGTTGTCAATAATAGATCTCCCCTTCACAAATGCTGTCTGATTGGGTTTAATGATGTGTTCAAGATGAGGTTGGAGTCTATTGACAATGATTTTGCTGATCACTTTGCTGATTACAGTGGCTAGACAAATAGGTCTGAAGTGATTCTAGGTGGTTTGTATCTCAGATTTGGTGATCAGCACAAAAGTAGAAGCACTGAAGTAATGTGGGTGATTATTTCCTTGGAAAAAACTAGCCACAGCAGCAATCACCTCAGGTTTAATAATGTCTCAAGATTTCTTATAAAACTCAGCTGTGAAACCATCAAGACCAGCTGCTTTATTACTATCTATAGAATTAATAGCTTCCCATACCTCCTCTTCATCAGGGATGTCAACAAGTTTTAGATTAGCAGTGTAATCCTGCTCAGCATTGAAATAATCTGGATCAATAGGGCTTCTGTGATTGTTCTCCTAGTTCAACAGACTTTTGAAATAACTTACAACATCATTAGCTATTTCAGCATTCTCATGAAGCCAATTCTCCTCAACAGTCTCAATAGCATGAATAGTATTGCATTTCCATTTATACTTTATGTAACATTGTAGAATTTGGTATTTCTGTCCCCCTCCTTGAAGATGTTCATAACAGCTTTTTGCTTCAGAAATTGGTCTTGATAATCAATAGCATTAAGAAGTTTATTTTGAGCAGTAAGCAGTTCCTTTTCCTCAACTAAACCCTCTTGTTCATGTTGCTCTAATCTTAAGACTTCCTCCTCAAGCTCCTGCACATTGTTGAGGACATTCCCAAAAGCACCACAACTCCAATTCCTTAAAGCTTTAGCAGTTTTGATCTGTAATAAGCTGAGTTTGATAAGAGGGTCAGTGTGTGAAATTCCATTCCAAAGGTTGGCAATGTAAGAGTTGTAGGAAGGATGGGAAGACCACATGTTCAGATATCTAAATGGGAGAGGGGAAGAAATGTTATATTAGGAGGTGATGCTGATAAAGGATAGGTCTGTGGTCAGAACCAACAAGGCTAAGATGGGTTACAAAAGTGAAAAGGAAGTGGTTGTACCAGTTGTCATTGACCAAACATCTATCAAGTCTTTTCCAAAATTTTCCCCTCTTCCAAGTAAAAGTAGGACCTTTAAAGCCTAAATCAAAAAGCCCAGCCCTGTGGATATTATCATTAAAAGTATTCATTTTAGCAAGGTTAGGAGCTCTACCCCCAATTTTTTCAGCAGGAGAAGCAATGCAGTTAAAATCTCCCCCCACAATCCAGGGGGAATCCATTAGCTGGCTGATATTCAACAAGCAACTCCACAGCTCCTTTCTGTCTTCCTTAGTACAACCTGCATAAGTGAAAGTAGCATAACCCACATGTCCATTTATATTGAACTTAAAATGGACAAATTGTTGATGATTAACAATGATGTTCCATTTGATTTCCTTTCTACATAAAATCCATATTTTATTATTTATGTTGGCAAAATTAATGAAACCAGGGAATTTCTTGATAATCTTTGGATGGTTTTTGTGAATCATAGGCTCAAGAATCACAATGCACCAAAGTTTGTATTTATGATTCAAATGTAAAACTCTTTTAAAAGAAAGGGGATTGGTAATTCCCCTAATGTTCCAGCAAAGGATATTAATCATTTGATGGATGGATTTGTAGGGATGGCTGTGATCTTGATCTGGTTCTGCCTCTGTGGTGGTGGGGAGAACCAATCTTAATAATGGCTATACTCTCAACTTCTTTTGATCTTCCCTGCTGTAGTTTCTGTACTTCATTTACTTGTTTTCTTTTCCTTCTAGCTGTTTGTACCTGCCAATCATCTTCTATTGCCTATTGAATTCCAGCAACAACATGATCCTCACGAGTCTTGCCATGAATGTCTATCTGTCCTTCCTCCAGATGGGAAGGTGAAGGGGTGATTATAGTAATTTCTTGGATTTCCTTTCTAACTATATTGATTAGAGAAGTACCTGTGTTTCTATTTGTAGGGGAGGCTTTTGATGGCTCATCTAAGGGATCCTCTGATGAAGAGTTTACTTTAATGGTTGGGGTTATATCCTCAGTTCTTTGGTTGTTATCCTTCCTGTTATGCAGATGTGATTCTTCAGCAAATTTTTCCATGGCTTTCAGTGAGGTGTTTCATGTTTCTTTATGATCCCTGCCAGCATTTCTTTTGGTTGGTGGATGTAATCTGTAGCATTTTTTCACTGTATGGCCAAACATTTTACAATGTTAACAATAGTATGGTTTTTGTTCAAGGACAATGTCCTGCCAAAAACCATCAGTATCTGAGCCAATCCAGATTCTTTTCAAATCAGGGAGGGTGATGTCTCTTTCCACTTGTATTCTAGCCAGTGCTGGCCTGACTTTGTTATAAGTAGGGGCGTCCAATTTCAATGGTGTACCCAGAGCTCTCCCTATGTTAAACAAGGCATTCAGCTTAAAGAAAGGAAGTGGAAGCCCTGGGAACTTGTATCAAATAGGAACCAAAAGTGGTTCTTTACTTGGAACAAAGTCAGGACTCAATTTAACAATTATCATAGTAGCTCCAACAATAATTACTGATTGCTTTGCAAAAAGTTTTGCATAATCTTCTTCAACAGCTAATTGGATTAGCAGATGCCTCCCATCCATCATCCTTCTCTTCCAATTTAAAATAAATTTTAGAGAATCAAAGAAATTCCTAACCAGCTCCATTTTTGGATGTCCCAACGGAAATTTCCCTACTAATGTAAATTTTACTTCTTCTTTAAGAGAAGTTATCTCTCTGTTTGTGAAGAACACAGCAGTCTCTCCCACTTTGGATCCAAGTGGGTGGACGCAAGGACAACTTCCTTTACCTACAGCAGTGTCATGAAATTCCTGAGGGAAAACAAATGATCCAAATCTTATAGAACATCAGTAGAATTTCCAACAACCCCAGCATAGGTTTCCTTGGTCCAAAGAGAGTCAGTAGCAATATCTATTGGTGTGGTCATAGCTGAGACTCCAACAGAAACAGGAGAAACCCCACCCAGCAGCAGTCTTCCACTGCTAGGCACCAGAAAGGGAAGGAAGTGGGGAAGGAACTCCAGCAGCTAAAGAATAGCTAAAGAGGAAACCAATGGAACAGTAACACCAAACAACACTCACAAAAAAGATTCCACCACCACTAAGAAGAAAAACCTGAAGGGAAGTATCCACCACAAGCTACCACCTCTGAGTTCTCCTTCAGTCAGCAGCCACCAAACCTCATCCTTTCAAAAACCCTAGCAGAGCACCTTCCTCCTCAGTCGCCAACATAATTATATATATATATATATATATATATATTTATATATAAGATGTAATTAACTATTGGAGTTTTATAGGAAGTTTTTTACAAACCCAGTTTAATATAAACCCTATTTAATTCTTCATATTAAATAGTGGAACTTGGTGGCTTATAAATAAAATGGTTTTCACAGACCAAACAGATGTCATACATGCCTCACCCTCAAGTCTTGTGTTTTTCTTTCAGGATTGATACATGATTTGAAGTGCAGCGCTCTTTCATTTGAACTATGAAAGATGTTGGATCAGTTTGATTTCTTATTTTTCTCTATATATATATTTATTTATTTATTTATTTATTTTTCTAGAAGGAGCATTATACGACTCCCTACATGTTAAATATAAAAGGGTTACAAAAAAGGATATATTGGGATATGTCCCCTATCTAGAATCCAACAAGTAAGAACAACACACTTATAAGGTGATACACCAACCACTACAAAACACCCAAAAGTTGACCATGAAGTTTGCATTATATATATATAGTGCTTGGTGAGGCTGGTAAGCTGAGGGAAGAAGTCTGCTCCCCTTTCAAGAAGTGCTTTTGCTTTGATTTTGGCTGGTTTCCTGGTTTCTTTGTTGCTGCATTTCTTTGGAGGCCTTTTCTGTTCAATTATTGTTCCATTACTGCTGACCAAGTTGAGAAGCCTTCCATCTACATTTATGTTCTCTAGTGGCTAGAACACCCGGTAGGGTGCTGCTGCTAGTATCTATGGCCACCCCTATAGATCTGGAAACGAATCTGCAATGGACCAAAGCTACCTATGCAGGGGCTGTGGGAAAGTCTTCTTGTTCCATGTTGGACCCTGATTCTTTAGTTTTCCCTCAAGATTTCCACAATACTACTGCTGGAAGGTGTTCTGCCTCTTGCAAACATCCAGTGGGCTCTAAGGATGGAGAACCAGCTACTGTTTTTTCAGAACAAGAGCTTGATGAACTAAACTTGGAAGTCAAGTTCACACTGATTGGAAAGTTCAGCCTGGGGCACCCAAAAATGGAGCTTGTGAGGAATTATTTTGAATCTCTGAATATAGCTGACTGGAAGCTGGGTTTATTGGATGGCAGACACCTCATCATCCAGCTGACTAAGGAGGAAGATTATGCTAGATTATTTGCCAAACAATCTATAATCATTGCAGGAGCTGAAATGAAAATCCTAAAATGGACCCCTGAGTGTGACCCCTCTCAAGAGCCCCCTATTGTGCCTATTTGGTTTAAACTACTAAAACTGCCTTTGCATCTCTTTAAACTCAATGCTTTCAACATTGGCTGCACATTAGGAATACCGTTGAAGGTGGATGCTGCCACATACAATAAAGCAAGGCCAGCCATTGCCAGAATTTTGGTGGAGAGGGATGTAACTCTACCTGATGTCAAAAGGATCTGGATTGGAGACTGATTGAAGGGGTTTTGGCAAGATGTTGTCATGGAGCAAAGACCCCACTACTGTTCCCATTGCAAGATGTTTGGCCATACCAGGGAGAAATGTTACAGGCTTCACCCACCTAAAAGAAAGAAAACAACATATACACAGCTATAATCAATCACTGAACACACTCATCAATTGAGAGAGAACAGAAAAGAAGATGATCCTCATAACCCCAGAGAGGAGGGGACTGTAAACACAAACACCCCAACCTTAAATCAAAGTACTCCCCAGGCCCAACCAGTGGTGCTCTCTCTTGAGAAGAAAGGTGACACAGTGGGTGAGACTGTGGATACAGGAAACATTGACAATGTGGCTACTTCAGTGAAAGACACTTCAAAGGTTTCAACAAAGGCAGCAGAGAACACAAGGAACCAGGAGGCTAGTGAGGAGGTGGCACCCCCAACAGATGACATAATTATAGAACTAAACAAAGAATTGGATTCAGAATGGTAGATTCAAAAAACCAGGAAGAAGAGAAGCTCTAAACAAGAATAACAGAAAAAAGGAAAGGAAAAGGAATTAGCTATATTGGAAGATCACAACACCTAAAGAAGAGGAAGCAAACTAAGGGGAAGGACCAGATCCAGATCCCAACCCTCCACCTTCCCTCCCTCCCCATGATTAATATGCTATGTTGGAATATAAGGGGGATTGCTAACCCCTTATCTCTAAAAAGATTAAAATACTTAAACAAAAAATACAAATTCTGGTGCTTAGCCATTTTAAAACCCACGGTTCATATTAACACTAAGAACATTGTAAAAATGTTTCCTTGTTTTAACCTCTTCACTAACCTAAATAACAAAATCTGGATGTTCTGCAGGAAAGAAATGAAGTGCTCTATTTTGGTCAATCATCAGCAAATCCTTCATATGAGTATCAGTACTCAAGGAATTAATGGATTTGCCTCTTTTGTTTTTGCAGGAAGCTCCAAAATAGCTGGATCTGAGCTGTGGGAGACATTTTAGCACATACAAGGGTCTACGGATAAAGCTTGGATTGTGGCAGGAGATTTCAATTGCATTGTATCACCTGCTGAAAGGAGGGGGGGGGGCAAAACCCCCAATCCTGTAATCATGTCAAATTTCAATGACAATATTCAAAACACTGGCTTATTGGATATGGGATATAATGGACTTGCCTTCACGTGGAGAAGGAAGAACTTGTGGGAGAGACTTGATAGAGTATTAGCAAATGACCACTGGATCCAGGATTTTTTGCAAACTACTATCACCCATTTAAGCCTTGCTGGATCAGATCACAGACCTTTGGTTATAACCATTGGCCGAAAGAGCTGCTGTCAGAAGGGTGCTTTCAGATACCTAAATGTTTGGTCACAACATAAGGACTTCTTGAAAGTTGTTAAGGAGAACTGGGAAAATGAGTCACATTCTGATCCCTTCATCTGCTTGTGGCAAAAACTAAAAAAGGTTGGCACTGCCCTCAAAAAGTGGAGCTGGAACACTTTTGGAGATCTGATGAAGGCTGTGGATAAGGCTGAATAGGAATTGCAGAATTTTGAGGAGGAGCACAGCAAAGGAAACATTGATGATAACTCCCTTTTAGAGGCCAATGAGAAAGTTCTTGTTGCCATAAATTGGCAAGAACATTTCCTTAAACAAAAACTTCCAAAACCAAATTTACTGAAGGGGATAGGAACACAAAATTCTACCATGCTTGCATCAATTATCAGAGGAAATGCAACACCATTCACTGCATTAAAGATCAGAATGGTAACTGGCTTAGGAAGGAGGAGGAGATTGCTGAAAGTACTTTGTCTTATTGCCAAGAACTCATGAAGGATGATACCACAGATAGAGGTCATATAAATAAACACCTGTTCTCAGAAAGCTAAAAATTTACTGCCAATTTAAAGCTGATTGATAATCCTGAGGAGGAGGAGATTAGGAGAGCCTTGATGTCTATTGACAGCAGCAAATCAGCTGGTTCTGATGGATTTACTGCAGACTTCTACAAGAAGGCTTGGGGGAAAATCAAGGTAGAGACCATACAAGCCATTCAACACTTCTTCAAAGGCCATCCTCTCCCTAATTACTTCAATGATTCTTTGATTGTTTTCATTCCAAAGAACTCTATTAAAAACTGCTGGAAACATTTCAGAGCTATAAGCCTCACCAATGTGATCAGCAAAATCATCAGTAAAATTCTGGTGAACAGACTCCAACCAATTATACCCCAACTTATCAGCATCAATCAAGCAGCTTTTGTGAAAGGGAGAAGTATAGGAGACCAAATTTTACTAGCCTAAGAACTTTTACAAGACTTGGAGAGGCCTTGCAGAGGAGGAAATGTCATTTACAAGTTGGACTTATAGAAGGCTTATGATATGGTCAATTGGGACTTCATCATTGAATGTTTGGAGGCTAGAGGTTTCTCAATAAAATTCTGCCAGATCATTAAAAGATAGTTAGAGGCCAATGCCAACTCAGTCCTCATAAATGGGAAAGACCATGGTTTTTTCCAAGCTAGTAGAGGCCTTAAACAAGGTGACCCTCTCTCCCCTACTATTTTCATTATGGTCTTAGATTATCTCTCAAAACTCATAAGTGGCCAAGGAAATAAGAACAGGCTCAATGTCTATCACAATAAGGCTAAGATGGATATAAGCCACTTGATTTATGCTGATGACATCCTCATATTCACAAGGGCTACCAAGGATTCTACTAGATACCTAAAGGAATGTCTGAACAATTTTCAACAAGTCTCTGGGCTGAAAGTTATAAAAAAAAATGCCAATTTCTAACAAGCAAGAGAGTTCCTACTCCAATTAGGCAGTGGATGGCAAATTTTACTGGCTTCTCTACCATGAGCATCCCTTTTAATTATCTGGGCACCCAATTAATCAGAGGTAGAATCAAACAGACACAATTTGATGGGGTGATAGACAAAATCAATTCCACCCTTCAGGGGTGGACTAACCCTTCTTATCCAATGGGGGAAGGATCACCCTTCTAAAGAGCATCCTCACATCTATCCCCCTCTATACCCTCCAAGTGGCTAACATGAAAAGAAGCACCACTTTGATGCTAGAGAGAACTTTTAACAGATTCCTTTGGGCTGGGAACAGGAAGTAAATGATTTGGGCTAGCTGGCAAAGAGTGGCTAAACCTTATGAAGCTGGAGGCTTGGGCTTTAAAGGTCTACACCACATGTAGCAAACTAGCATGTGTAAATTATGGATCAGATCCAGGAAAAATGAAAGCCTGTGGGCTAAATTTATGATGGCCAAATACTGCAAAAATGTCAACCCTGGAGAAGTTACAAAGAAGGTTGGAGACTCCAAGATTTGGACTCATATGCTTAAGGGGAGAGAGGAGATTGACAAATACCTGATCTGGGAGCTGGGAAAGGGAGAGATCAATTTTTGGAAGGATAATTGGTGCTCTCCTAATCAATTGGAGCCCTTACAGAATGAAAAGAATGAAGAGCTAATGGTTAAAGACTATTGGAATGGAAATGGGTGGTCTGAGGAGGCTTTGAAAAAATTCCTACAAGATTCTGCTACCAAAAATATCTCAAAAATTCAGTTTGTTAAAAACAAAAAGGACCGAATTCAGCTCATCAAAAGAACCAGATCCAGCATTTCAAAGGACATATACAACAGCTTACTCAAATGGGAAGATTGCAGGTGGAATATCAGCAAATGCCAAAAATTCTTAACCCCTTCCATATTGTTCTTTTCCTGGAGAGTTCTAAATGACATAATCCCAACAGATGACATTTTGAAGCTAAAAGGATTAAAAGGCCCTTCAAGATGCCACTTATGCAATAACAATCAAGAATCAAGGGATCACCTTTTTTTCAGATGTAATTTTGCTAGGGAGGTTTGGAATGACCTGATCTCAAATAGCAACTTGAATTTGTTGAATGTGGGCTGGGGAAATTTAAAAGGTAGCTTGAAAGACTGGCAGGCAATCAACCTGATGTCCCTCCCTTTCATTGTTGCTTGGTTTATTTGGAATGCTAGGAACAAGGTGAAGCATGAGGACAGTGTGACTCCTTCTGTCTCTGTGGCAGCAAACTGCAAGGCCTACCTACACAAGCTGATAAATTGGAAGAAGTTCCCTCAGATTTTGAAGGCTATGACTAAAACTGACACCCAACATCCTATGGTGATCAATGTCAGATGGGAGAAGCCCCCTTACCCTTTCATTAAAATTAATACAGATGGAAGCTTCACAAATAGGAAAGCTGGCATTGGAGGTATCTTCAGAGATCACACAGGCAAAGTGTTGCTATATTTCAAGGCCCCCTTTATTGCATNTTTATAGAGTTATGTATGTGAGAGGTTGGGTATCCCTTGGAGGGTTCTAAGTGTGATTTTGTCTGAGTTAGGCAACCCTCCCTATTCTGTAGCCTCTTTTTACTATCAACATGCAAGGAGCCAAATAATGCTCCTTTCTAATATATATATAGTTGAGTGTATATATCAGTTTAATATATAAACACAATATATATATACTATTGTAAGCTCAAAGATAAGTAATTATTCTAAGGTGGGGACCATCAACAAGGTCCCCCTGAAGCAAAAAATGATAAAGAAGTTGAAGGAGTTGTAGACACAATGACCCTTTGGGATTCAGCTCCAATATTTGCTAAGTAGTTGGCTGGTTTGTTGCCCTCCCTGTAAATAAAGTGCAACTTCATCTTCAGTTATTTCATCATTTATCTCATCTATTTGATCCACTAGGTGATGTGCCAAGGGGGGGTTTTGTTTGTATGATATATACTTCAGGAGCTAGGCTAAGGCTGTCTGCACTTGTATCCATATCCATCTGTTCATTCTAGCCAGCTTAAGTGCCTAACACATGGCCATTGTTTTAGCCTCCATAGCATCAACAACATTAATTGGGGATTGGTATTACAATACATAATAACCTTTGTAGTCTCTTAACACACCTCAAATTCTGGCTCTTTTAGGGTGGAAGCTACAAGCAATGTTGATTTTGAGGAAAGGGAAACTAGGCTTCTTCCAGTATACTTTTTGCACTGTATGTTTGAGGGGGCTCCCAATTCCTGACAAATTCATAATGTTGGGAAATTTCTTCCATTTGATGAGTTTTTTGTTGTAAGCCATGCAATTTGTGGCAACCTTATTAGTTCTAGCCTTTTGGTCCTCATATTTATTACTATTTCTAGCTGCACAAATAAACCAGACCACTATGAAGGGAACTGGTCCCATCTTGCTGTCATTCGAGCCCTTCCAGCAAGTGAAAAGGTTGTGCAACACCATGTTAGAAGTGTTAATCTTTAGCTTAATCACCACTGACTTCCAGGTCTCTTGAGAGAAACGACAGTCAAACAACATATGTCTAGCAGATTCTTCTGCCTTGTTGCAAAGACAACAGATGGAAAGGCCTCTCAGACCTTTTAACTTTAGAATGTCATCAGTGGAAATCAGGTTATTAAAGCATCTCTAGTTGAAAAAAGAACATAGAAGGGGAAATAAATTTGCTCCACAAGCATTCACCCCAAGGTACCCCAGCCCATACATACAGCCTTTTCTATAATGCTTTGGTTATGCTCTGATGAGCAGTGGCCTTTAGAACCAACTGGTCTTGTTTACTTCTATCAAAGACAATTTTGGAAATCTACTGGCTGAATCATTAATTAAAATGAGCTTTAGCTTGTCCAGGGACTAGTGGTTCCCCTCCCAGCATTCCTGCACCTTTAAGTCAAATTCCACATTCTCAGTTAGTGGTTCAAGGATTTCAGATGGGCACCATCTGTCATGCCAAAGGTTAATCTCGCCATGACCTAAGTCCCATAAGAACTGCTGTTCAGCCTCCCCTCTGGCTTTTAGCATGTTTCTCCAGGTTCTAGGGTCCTCCATACTTTTGGTTACCAAGTTTGGATATCTAAATCTACATTATTTAGATAAAATAAACTTGGCCCATACGGTATCTGGTTGTCTGAATCTAATCCACAACCTGCATAAGCTTTTGTGTTGAAGGTGAATTAAGCCTCTGAACCCCAGGCCACCTGCATCAAAAGGTTTAGCAGCCTTCTGCCAGCTAGCCCAAATCATTTGCTTCCTCTGGCTAGCCCAAAGAAACTTGTTAAAACTTTTTTTTAAGCAAGATTTGATTACTTTTCTTCATTACAGCCATTTGAAGAATGTATGATGGGAAGGTAGTGAAGATGTGCTTCAATAAAGTGGTTCTCCCCCCCCACCATTTGATAAGAAGAAGTTGGTCCAGCATTGTGGTTGTGTGTTTATTTTATCAACAACATCATCAAACTGAGATTGCTTGGTTCTACCTTTAAGCAGATGCACTCCTAAGTATTTGTATAGAATAGACATAGATGAGAACGCTGTGAGGTTTATGATCCACTGTTTGATGTGTGGGCGAACTTTCTTACTGAAAAGTACTTGGCATTTTTCCTTATTGCCTTCCAACCCAGAGATGTTCTGAAACTCCTTGAGGCAACAATGCAACATGTGAGCAGCAGCTTTGTTGACCCTTAAGAAAATAACTATGTCATCAGCATAAATCAAATGACTGATATCTATTGTTGACCTATGCTGATATTGATTATAGTTTTTCCTTTTACATGGGCCATCTATAAGTTTCGAGAAGTAATCCAATGCTAGAATGAAGACTGAGCTTGGAAAAATCTATGGGCTTTACCATTTATCAGTATTGAATTTTTATTGCCCTCTAACCACCTTTTGATGATCAAACATGAGTCCTTAGAGAAACCCCTAGCCTTCAGCATGTCCAGCACAAAAACCTAGTTTATCATATCCTAAGCCTTCTTAAGATCTAACTTGTAAATCAAATTTTCCCCCCTGCATGGCCTATCAATATCTTGTAAGAGCTCCTGGGTAAGTAAGACATTGTCTCCAATGTATCTGCCGTTTACAAAGGCAGACTCCTTTGGGCTAATGAGTTGTTGAAGATGAGGTTGAATTCTGTACAGCAGTATCTTACTAATAATTTTACTGATGACATTTGTCAGGCTAATAGTTCTGAAATGATGTCAATGCTCCTTTCTATTACCTTTGAGTATGAAGACAATGTTGGCCATGCTAACATAATTAGGTAGCTCCAGTCCCTGGAAGAATCTCTGAATGGTAGCCACCACATCATCCTTTATGATCTCCCAGAATTTTTTGTAGAAGTCAGAAGTGAACCCATCTGGTCCAGCAGCCTTGGAACTATCAAGGGAGTGGAGAGCCTGTCTTATCTCCTCTTCATTTGGGGTGTCAGCAAGATTAATGTTTGAAGTGTACTGATGGTCAGAGGTAAACAAACTAATTTCAAAATGCCCTCTACAGTGTGAGGTATTTGCCATTAGTTGTTGTCTGTACTGAACAACACTCTCAGCAATGCCAGCCTCCTCCCTGATTTTTTTCTCAATGTTATCTTTTATCTGGTGAATCATATTACACTTTCTTTTATATTTGACACAATCATCAAAGAACCCGGTGTTCTTGTGCCCCTCCAAAAATTTATTTGTGGCAGCTTTCTGTTTCAAAAATTTCTCCTGCTAGTATATGGCAGTGCGTGACTTTTCATTGGCTTCCATCAAGGTGGCTTCATCAATTATACCATTCATAGCATCAGCTTTAGTGTCTCTTAACTCCTGCTCAGCTTGCTCCACCTCAGTATGTATGTTACCAAAGGTCTTCCAATTCCAACTCTTCAGTGCCTTGCCAATTTTTTTCTGTAATCTCCAGAGTTTCACTAGGGGATTAGGATGATCATACTCCTTCCAGTGCTCCTTAAAAATGTTCAAAAAATCTGTGTGGGATGACTATAGATTCAGATATCTAAAAGGGGCCTTGATAATGTTTTGATTGGCAGTTATAGAGATGAGCAAGGGCCTATGATCTGAGCCTGCCAAACTAAGATGAGTCACTGTGGTGTGCAAAAAAAATTGAAGCCACTCATCATTTTCTAGTAATTTGTCTTCTCTTTCCCAAAGTCTTACTCTTCTCCAAGTGAAGTCTGGCCCACTGTAACCAAGATCAAAAAGGCCTACATTATTAATGTTATCATTGAAAGAGGTCACTGTAGATAAGTTGGGGGGTCTGCCCCCACTTTTATCAGCAGGAGTGGAAAGGCAGTTAAAATCCCCTCCCACTAGCCAAGGCTCCTCCTGCTGATTCTGAATCAAGTTCATTTCCCTCCATAGCTCCTGCCTAGCTGTCTTATTACTCCAAACATAGATTATGGTGGTTGAACCCTTATGTCTAGCTATGTTGAAAGAGAAATGTAGATATTGGGAGTGGTCCCTCAAGACCACACAATTTACCTCAGTTATGCTGAATAACTAGATCTTATTATTCAGATTACTGAAAGGGACATAGCGAGGGAAATAGCTGAGAATTTTTTTAAGGTTTTTATGAACCAAAGGTTCTAAAATTGTAAAACACCACAATTGATGCTTCCTATTTAAAGATTTTAGTTTTAGGACATAACGAGGGAAATAGCTGAGAATTGTTTTATGGTTTTTATGAACCAAAGGTTCTAAAATTGCAAAACACCACAATTGATGCTTCCTATTTAAAGATTTCAGTCTTTTCAATGAAAGGGGGTGAGCTATCCCCCTTATGTTCCAACAAAGGAGATTAATCATGTTGTGGGGGG